>JAURVB010013506.1:0-77062 GCA_033002965.1 Piper betle | reverse complement strand
CATATAATCTGGAAGAAGTATCTATGGGCCTTATATTCAGAATAAGGAAAATAATAATTATTGCATTTGTTACAGTTGATAGTTTCATCTCTGTATGCATTCACTGGGCCAGAAGTTTTCTTACTGATTTCTCCTTGTGGATTCTGTGTGTACTATGATATTCAGGTTGGATTTATGTTGTTGAGGTGGTGTTGAAAATCTTTGCTATGGGATTTGACAGTTATTGGATGGAAGGTCAAAATCGTTTTGATTTTGTAGTTACATGGATCATAGGTAATTGCAGTAAGATTTAATATTTTTGCTTTCTATTTAGGTTGTTGTGATAGATTTGACTGGCTTTTTGATTATCATGCGAAATACTTTTGGGTTAAATCAATAATGTTTCTATAATAAAACTGGCTGGAATGAACAATATCTGGTTGCAATTTATTCTCTTTTTCTTCATAGGGGCAGTCAACCATTATTAGCAAGGTACAGTTGCCACCCAAGTCTATGCATTCCCTTTTCTGATGAAATTTTTTTTGGCAAACAAATTCCAGTAATTGGAGAGACAACAACTTTTGTGATGCCACGTGGGGTTTCTTTTCTTTCAAATGGTGAATGGTATGCTCATGTCTCATTTTCCCCTGCAGTTTAAGTGTTTTCTATTTTTTGAGGAGTGCATGAAGAAATTATGCGCATGTTCTAGCCTTTTTCTCCTAATGTCTGTTGTTAAGTTATTGTTCAAGCATGTTCTAGTCTTTTTCTTCCAAATAAACAATTTTCCTTTAAATCGTCTTGCTCTCACCATTCTCCTTTCCTCTGTTTATTTTCCCTAGAATATAACGGACAATACTGTGCTTTTGCTTTATCAATTTGCAAAGATCTACTATAAATTTTTATGATTTTTAATATATTTATATGATAGATGATAGCAATTTTGGCATCTTTGCATACTTTGAATTTGTCAACAGGATTCGGTACCTTCTTATTGCGCGGATGTTGAGATTAATAAGGCTTTTGATGCACGTTCAACGCTACAGAGCTTTTGTTGCAACTTTCTTGACGCTTATCCCAAGTTTGATGCCATATCTTGGAACCATTTTTTGTGTCCTTTGTTGGTATTGCTCTCTTGGTTTACAGGTATTCTACTTTTTCCTCTAGTCATACCTTTTGAACTGTCTATAACTTATTAATTTGAAGTTCATTATTTATATAATTAGTTTGTGTTTCAGCAGCTTGACATATTTTTTGCAGTTTGAGTGTATTCTCTTGCCAAGTTGATTAAACAAATGCTATGATTGGAATTGCAGATTTTTGGTGGACTTGTCAACTCTGGAAACTCAAAGCTGGAATCAACAGATCTGTATGATAGCGAGTATCCTTTGATTGATCTTAATCCTTTTATAAAAAGGAAGTCCAGTATACTGATTTGAAAGCAAGTCATCATTAATAAAGTTAGTCTGCATCATTAATAAAGTTAGTCTGCAATATAGTCGCTTCCAGCCTGGGGAAGAAACTATAAAACTTTGATAAGGTGTACGTACATATGCAACATTATTTCATGCATATTTATTGTGGTTCGACCCATCCCTGGACCTGTACCTGTAGGAGCCTAATGCACCATACTGCCCATTATGGACATGTCATATGTCACATTTTTAAGATAACAACAAAATATGTTGCAATATATTGACCACATTAAGCTACACAGAACCAGTTTAATCCTCCCAACGCCAACATCTATCCTTTCATTCTTTGAAAATTCCACATCCTGCAGGAAACAACTGACCTTTGTCTAAGTGATAGAAGAATGACCTTTCCATTTTTTGTGACCTAATGTTTCATGTGTCCACAGATACCTGTATGAAGATTTGAAGTCAATTATAAATTTGCCTTCGAAAAAAAAATCAATTTTAAATTTTGGAGTGGTGGATATTAGCTAGTAGTTGATATGCGACTCTTTCAGCACTGACATATTTTTTTAGTTAATTTGCATTTTTCCTCATCAAGAATCCAGCTATATGCTTTTCAATTTCAATGACTATCCAAACGGGATGGTAACACTCTTTAATTTGTTAGTTATGGGAAATTGGCAAACGTGGATGCAGGTACGCAATCCATTCTGGTGAATAGCTTTTGTTTCTTGAAAAGTGGTCTTTCACATGATGCTTACCTGTTTACAGGAAAGTTCATGTGTCTTATTTTTATTTAATTTGTTATGTAGCCATTTTAACTTGACTTCACAATCTGACTGCGTTTCTTCATGACTTCTACAGAGCTACAAAGTTCTTACGGGGACATCATGGAGTTTTATTTATTTTATCAGCTTTTATGTTATAACAGTGTTGCTTTTGTTGAACCTGGTAAGTTTGGTTTTCTGCTTAAGTGGTGCAGAAGCATTAGGCTAAATTTGATTTGGAGATGCTTTTAACGTTTGCAAGGGCTGATATTTTATGTTCAAAACAGTAAAAATGATTCAATACGATCTGATAATGCATTGATGAAGTTCACCCTTTTAGAAATTGGATAATAAAAAGCAAACTAATGTTTCTCTTTCTGAGTCATTGGTGATGCATCACACCAAAATTATACATAGAAGCCTTTATTGAGAATTCACATGCATGCTGCAAGTCTTCTACGGCTTGAATTCATATGCACCTTATGAAGTATTGAAACCATTATAATTGTCGTACTTACTTCTTCTTTTTTTTTTTAACTTTCAGGTTGTTGCATTTGTTCTAGAGGCATTCTTTGCAGAAATTGATATTGAAACTCCAAGTGAGGATTCTGATGGCAGCCAGGTTGATACGTTGCTTATTTACTGTTTTTAATTTACTGTTTTTTCAATTTAGAGTTCCGTTAGATTTTTTAATCAATAAAAAATAACTAAACCAACTTTCACTATTCCAATTGTGGAAATGCAGGAAACAAAAAGACGCAGAACACTTGGGTATGTGTCTTGGAATTATATTAGCATATACAAAACGTTTTATATGATTTTGTTTCAAAGCAGAAAACTTTATTTGTTTATATGCCCATAAATGTACAAAATTTATGTCGTTTTGCCCTTTTGTTTCAGTACTAAAACGAGAAGCCGAAAAGTTGACATTCTTCTCCATCACATGCTTAGCTCAGAGCTGAGTGAAGCTCAAGCATCGAATGGCAGTTCTATTTGATAGAAGGTAATTCTTTCATCTAACATATAAAGTTATTAATTCTTTCATTAAATTGCCCCCTGAAACCTCGCTACTGCTTTAAATGTTTGATTATAAGTTGTTTCCAGTTTAACAAACTAGAAATTGACAGAGAAAAATACCGGCCTCAAACTTGATGTTATTTTCAACGTAAACATTCATATACATCTGCAGCTTTTATCAAGAAACAGTTTTTTTAAGAGTAAGGAAATAGCGTTATTACGAGACGAGGGGCACAAAGGTTGTGGGCTGGATATAGACTTGTTAGCAATAAGCTTATATCAGGATACAACTTTCGCTCTCAATCTTACCTATCACCTTTGACTTGACATATGCAGCTGTTTACTACTTTGATGATGTTCGGAAGACAATTGCCAAACATTGACTGATTTAGAGCCTGTGTAAGAGGTTGCATTTCCATGGTTTCTGCATTTTAAGCGACACTGAGAGCGAATGGTCTTCCCTCCTATTTACTCGGATGTGATGAAAGATCCGTTTGTAGTTTGCCTGTTGAACCAGTCTTTATCATCTCTTTCTACTACTATCTAAAACAAGAACGGAAGGATTGTAGTCCATGTGAAACTATATTTTTGATTGCTGCGGTGACATGTTGGTAATGGCATCGGCTAGATCCATGCTTCATGATCCTTTTGATCAAAATAATATCAACAAAACCATTTAGTGTGTGTTGATGGCGGTAGTTTAAACTCCACATGTCGTACAAATTGACTTCGAGCGCTCAAATGCGCGATGAATGCGCGCTAGCCTGGCTGCTGGCAACATGAGCCAGGTTATTGATCAGGGGGACGTGGGAACAACCGGGAGCCGTCAAACGAAATGGCATCTCTTTCTAATCTAATTCCCAATTGTTCAACACTAGTTTCAAATATCCTGCCAGTTATCATATAGGATTTATAGTTGATGTAGTGTATGTTTGGTTCAACTAGGTTTTTCTGGTAGTTGGTAGGATTGTATTTAGTTCAACGGGGTCGGATTGTGTTTAACTAGATTTTAAACTTATAAATAAAATAGTTTTAAAATGTTTTAAATTTTTTATTATTAATATTTTATTAAATACTAGTTAAAATATTATGATTTTCAATAACAAAAATTGGATTTTTTTTAAATATAAATAATTAAGTTCTGATTAAAATGGTAAGAAGGCTAAATCAAATTGGGTTTAATAGGCTTGTCTCGGGTACAATTAAAGCTACGGTTCAAGTTAACACATCAAATAATAGAATAGTCTAGACATGTTGGGAGGTGGGAATTATGCGGGCCATTCACCCGGGTATGAACGGGTCGTGATGCTAGCCGGGTCTGACGTGGTATAAATTGGCGGGAAATGATTCCCGCCCTTACAACATTCCCGCCGTTGGTGACTCCTTTCCTTCCTCCCCGCCATTGAGCCCCCAAGCCTTCACCTTTCTCTGCTTCGTCGCCGCATCTTCGAGTCCCCATCAAGGCCGAGAAGAAGATGGCTTCTTTGGGCGGGGTTTTTCACCGACGAGAAGGCTACTCACGTCGAGAACTTGTTCTTGGAATTCCTCAAAAGGTGTTTATTTTTATTGAGGGGGTTGGTAATGTATTGCGGTCTCATATCTTGTTGTTGTTGCTATTGTTTTGTGCTTGGTGGATCAGTTTCAAAGAGGTTGCGAACTCGCCAGAGTCCTATTACGAGGCTGAGATCGAGAACATGAAGGATCCCACGATCTCGACCACCATGTTCATTGATTTTGCCCACGTCTCTCGTTTCAGCGGCGTTCTTCAGAAAGCCCTTTCTGAAGAGTTTTTAAGGTTATTTTTTCCCCCTGTTTTGCTTTGTTATGTCGATTGGTGCTCATATTTAAGTCATTTCACGCATAGATTTCTACTTTCATATTTATTGTGCGCAAATGTTGTGCAAATGGCATGGCTTATTTTCTTACTAGATCGTTTTATTTTAGCTGCTTAGAACAGCTTGCTCAAGTTTTATGATGGGTTGATTTTATGTTATTTCGTCTCATAGATTTGAGCCATATGCAAAGAACGCTTGCAAACGTTTTGTGATGGACCGCAAGCCGACCTTCCTATCTGAAGACAGAGATGTTCACATTGCCTTCTATAACTTTCCCATATTGAAAAGGTCAATAGTACCTCTCCTGCCATGTCATGGATGTTTCATGTTTGCACATTAACGATTAACTGACTATTGCTGTTCACTTCACTCGTGAGGTTTGTAGGTTGAGAGAATTGACGACGTCAGATGTTGGTAAGCTGGTATCTGTAATGGGTGTAGTAACTAGGACTAGTGAGGTTCGACCTGAGCTTCTTTTAGGAACTTTCAAGTGCCTTGAGTGTGGTGCCATGTTAAAGAATGTTGAGCAGCAATTCAAATACACTGAGGTGTTTCTTGAGCTATAGGGAATCATTTTTTGATGGATTCATTGTGCGTAATAGTATGATTTTAATCTGTCTTCTTTTATCCTGGATTGCAGCCTTTGATATGCACGAATGCTACCTGCCAAAATAGCAACAAATGGGCTCTAATTAGGCAGCAGAGCAAATTTGCTGATTGGCAAAAGGTACGAATGCAAGAGACTACAAAAGATATTCCAGCGGGTTCACTTCCTCGATCACTCGATGTGATCCTTCGACATGAGATGGTTGAGCATGCCAGGGCTGGCGATCTGTAAGTTTGGGATAAATCAGTTACTTTAGAGCCCCTTACAAAGGAAAACATGGCTATGAAATTAGCATTCAGTTTTGCTTAAGAGAATTGATGTTGTTTTTCTTTAGGGTCATATTCACAGGAACTGTTGTTGTTGTGCCGGATATTTTGGCATTAGCATCCCCTGGTGAGAGAGCAGAGTGCAGGCGAGATGCTTCTCAAAGGCAGAACGCATCAGGAGGACATGAGGGTGTTCGTGGTCTCAAGGCTTTGGGTGTGAGAGATCTCTCCTATCGTCTTGCATTTATTGCAAATTCTGTACAGGTCTTGACTCTACTGGGCAACTGATTCCCTTGTTTCATTGTATTAGTAAGTGGGATGGAATTTACTTGCAAATTATTTGTATCAACTGTTTAGATCTCCAATGGTACGAGATATGTTGACATAAGAAGCAGAAAGGATGGTGATGATGATAGTAATCCTCAGTTCACGGTAAGCTTGCATGTATAATTTTTGGATTTGAACTTGTTTATGGCAGACATTTCAACGATGTTGATGTAATTATATGTTACAGGCGGAAGAACTTGAAGATATCAATGTTATGAGGCATACACCCGATTTCTTCAACAAGCTTGTGGAAAGTATAGCCCCCACTGTTTTTGGTCACCAAGAAATTAAGCGAGCAATTTTGCTTATGCTAATGGGTGGTGTGCACAAGTCCACTCACGAAGGCATTAATCTGAGGGGGATATCAACGTGTGCATTGTTGGAGATCCTAGCTGTGCAAAGTCTCAATTTCTCAAGTACGTTAACCAATTTGTTATAATTTAGTATCCAACATGTCAATTGTACGTGAATCATTACTGCTATGCATTACTATCTTTTCTTTAACAGCTGGTCTTTATAATCCATTCAACAGGTATACAACAGGCCTTGTTCCGAGATCAGTCTATACATCCGGAAAGTCCTCTTCTGCTGCAGGGTTGACAGCGACCGTTGCCAAAGAGCCAGAGACTGGGGAATTCTGCATTGAGGTAATCCAACATATGATAATAATTGCCCATTTTCAGTTATCATTAGTTCCATGGGCGCTTAGGATCTTCTATCACTGTAAAATTCTCTTATTATGGAACAAAGGATGATCATACAAATTCTAACGTTTCCCCTTTTTACAGCTATAATGCATCTACTTACGTCTGGTTTGCCTCAGACATAAAAATGTTTAATATGCTCTTAACTCCACAAACTTTATCATTTTCAGGCTGGTGCTTTAATGCTCGCTGACAATGGCATTTGTTGCATCGACGAATTTGATAAGATGGATGTCAGAGATCAGGTTTTTAAATCTACCAGCGTCTTTATTTATTAATTTGGAGTTCCTTGTCAGTTATAGAGCTCTTATTGTATGATATGATGGAATACTAGGTAGCCATTCATGAGGCCATGGAACAGCAAACCATAAGCATAACAAAGGCGGGCATACAAGCCACCCTTAATGCCAGAGCCTCGATTTTAGCTGCTGCCAATCCAACTGGGGGTCGTTATGACAAATCAAAGCCCCTTAAGGTAGATTTCTAGTCTGACAATTTCGTCTATCATTTGGCTTTGAAAGCAGGATTTTATGTAGATTTTCGTGGTCATAGTTTCCACAGTGCCTTGGAATAGCTGTAATGTTCTACAGGGCCATCTATTACTAAAATGCAAATGTTCTCATCCATCGTATTACAAATTAAACAATTGGTCGTTTGCATTTTTTATTTTTGAAACTGGTCGTGTGCAAGTTGGAGAACAGTAAGCTGACAACTGCTCAACATATGTTCAAGAACATTGCTTTACTGTTGCAGCTGGCGATGACACTTAAATCACATTGTACCAATCTTTGTTGTGTTTACTATTAGTATCCTGGGCACATTTTGTGTTATTTACATTCCAATTTGGTCATACTTTCACTTTATCATTTTCTTGTGATGTATGTCAACTGGGTTGATGTCTATTTCTGTTTCAGTACAACGTTGCCCTCCCTCCTGCTATTTTATCGAGGTTTGATCTCGTATATGTCATGATCGATGAGCCGGATGATTCAACAGACTATCACATAGCTCACCAGATTGTTAGGGTTCATCAAAAGCACGAAGAAGCACTTTCTCCAGCCTTCACCAATGTACAGTTGAAACGATATATTGCTCATGCCAAAACTTTAAAACCTAGGGTTTGTTCTGTCCCCTGAGTTGAGTGAGTATATCGTGCCTTAGATCTTTTGGTGTCTATAGTTAAAACATTGGATGTGATATTTGCAGCTGAGTTCAGAAGCTAAAAAGATTTTGGTTGAGTCTTATGTTGCTCTTCGCCGAGGAGATGCAGCTCCAGGAAGTAAAGTTGCTTATAGAATGACAGTTAGACAACTGGAGGCACTAATCAGATTATCAGAAGCAATTGCTCGATGCCATTTGGAAGACCAGGTAACAATTTATTGACTATGCTACCTGCGTCTGCCATATTAACTTGTTTCTTCTGTGAGAAATCACAGATTGAATTTTATTTTTAATTGCTTGTTCTGCTTTTTTAATGAATGACTTATCTTTCATAATATTTTGTCTATAAAAGCAAGAGTTTTGAGGCTTGTTTCCATCACTTCCATATAATTAAGCTTAATGATTGTGAATTTTCTATCTTATGGCAAACTTGTTTGTTGGCCTCTGTTAATTTTTTTAAGCATTTAGGAAAATGAAACTGGTTCATAAACAATTTTCCATCTTAGAGACATCATGAATGGAGTCCTTGATCCTGTCTGTTGTATGTATTATTGTAAGACTCACAAGACTGACTTTTAAAAGGAGTTAGCACAAAATCTCTATGGTGTCCTGTTAGCAAAATGTGTGTGAAAGTTCAAACTGTTTTAGGAAAGGAAGATTGATTGGACACGCCTGGAATTATTTAATGACATCTATATTTTTTACAGGTTCGTCCTGCTCATGTGAGAATGGCCGTGAGACTTCTTAAAACTTCAGTTATCAGGCAAGGAAATCTTTTTGTGACCCGTCTAACTTTGATATCATAGTTATCATTTTTATCTTTCATTTTTTTCCCCTTTTGTTCCTGTGATGCAGTGTTGAATCGACTGGGATTGATCTTTCTGATTTTCAAGACGATGATGGAGAGAATGAAGGTGTTGATGATCCTAATGCCCAACCAAGCACTAGTACTCCGAATCCAAATTCAGAAACAGCAGGTGAGCAGTGAAGCTGAATAGATCAGTGGCCGAGTGGCTTGAAATTCCTTATTTGCATATAACACAGTTGTGACGGCAGATGCGGAGACAGGATCTGGTAGCAAAACCAAGAAAAAACTCTTTATAACAGAGGAGCACTTTCAGAAGGTTACTCAAGCTCTTGTTATGCGTCTTAGGCAGCATGAGGAGGTTGTCATGCAAGATGGTAATATTTTTTCCCCCAATAAAGCTTTAAATTTTGAATTGTTTCCCCAAGATATAGAATGACTTTTCTGTGGTACATAAATCAATTTTTAGGTAGTGGGCTTGCTGGAATGAGGCAGAAAGATTTGATCCTTTGGTACGTCGAGCAGCTGAATTCACAGAGCGCCTACTCTAGCCAGCAAGAGATGATTGAGGAAGTGAGGTGCCTCAGAGCCATAATAGAGGTAAACATCTTGTCTGAAAATTATTAGCAGTAACAGCGCGAAAAATGGTGGGATCTAGTTTCTGAAAACAGTTGTAATGAATGAAGATTTCAGTACCTAACATGAAGTGATTTGTGCTGCAGCGGTTGATCAAGAGGGAAGGGCATTTAATTGTAATTGATGATGGAAGCTCTTCAATTGAAGAGGATGGGAGTGAGTTGTCACCTGCCGAAAAAAGGATTTTAGCTGTTGCTCCAAATTATGTTGTTGATTAAACAAACTGGAAAGTGAAGATGATCTCAATGGAGAAATCTGCCGAGTGTAAATTATCTTGAGTTGTGGCTATTGCCAATTTCATTTAAGTTAAGTTGAGTCATTTGAGAGTCTTCAATGCCCCATTTCGTACTTAATTGGATTTGCATCTCCCACCTGATTTCTACCACTTGTGGGGTTATTTTTCAAGCATATGGTTGCTTGGGAGCTTAGGAGCGGTTTGCGGGGTTGTTTTTCAAGCATATAGTTGCTTGGGAGCTTAGGAACGGATTGGATCTGAGACCTTGGCATGATGCAAAATTGTTGCAAGGCACTTGGACATACAAGAAAACACTCCCACAAAGTCTGAGGAACAACTAAGACATCTCTTTCCTATAATGTGTATGACTGGGTATTTTTAACATCCGAAAGATTAGTGCGAAGCTATATCACATGATTTGCAGCCTCTCCCATCGTCTCAACTTCATTCTAATATACGCCTTCGTCTTTAATTAATTGCTCTTCGAATGAAAGAAACCGATGCTTTACCTCAGTAGCTTGACACCTTGATTTTTACAAGATCAACCCATGGCCATGACGTACCTCTTCTATTGTTGGCTGGTTATAGTTGCTCTGTCCATGCATTGGTTTGCTGAAATCTACTCGCTTTGTAGCCTGTGATGGCTCAAAACGGGTTGATCTAATCAATGAATTTCACTCTTAATTAATTAATCTAATTAAGAGCCATAATATGGGTGGGTCCAAATGTTTGAAAAGAATTTGATGAACAAGTTTTTTTTCTTTCTTTCTTTCTTTCTAAAAACTTTAGTATTATCGTGCAAATTTATATGTTGCGCGAGTTTTTGGTTGAGACATCACCCATGGAAGACTTATTATTATTTTGAAAATATAGAAATTGGAAGCAATATACCACGGCTAAGTATTAAGTGATGAATTCTACCCACTCAACATCAAATATATTTTCTTTACTTACGATATTCAAATCATTAGTGTCCCAGACAAGGGCCTAAATCCCAAGCAGAGATATGCCATGTTTCTCGTGAACAAATAAAACAATATTGTCCAAGCAAAATTAGTTAAGGGATCGCTCCTCTCCTCCCCTCTTATCAATAATTCCTCCCGGCCCAAACAACATTTGGTCAATCTTCCACTCTCATCTCATATCTCTATTTAATTAATTATTTTATTTTATTTTATTCGGGGTGGGTGATGATGATGGGTTGAAACATTGCTTGTTTTTTTATATATATCCTGTATTTATTTCATTCACTAATTCATTAATCTTCTTTTAGCTTCCACTAGGAATGTTGCGTGCTGGGCCGAAGCTCAATGCTACAGGGACACAGGTCCCCCATCGCACTTGTAACTACGTAGCTTAAGACACTCATGCATTTTCTGTATGTATATACACACAATAATATTAGCCTTTGTCCATATTCATATTCGTTCCTTTCAAAATAATTTACACCATTGAAAATACACATATACACCATTGAAAATAATTTACCCCCTACCAACACTGTTGGTACATAGGTTTTCTGTTTACATGACATTTACAAACTACACAAAGTATTTTAGTGAACAAGGCAGCTGGTAGAAAACAGGTCGAGAAGTGCTTCATTTTGATCATCACTAGTTACACCTCATCCTATTAAGCCAGGTAAAAGATTTAGGCAATGCAGTTGGGAAGTTATCTACCCCATCCATGCGCAAGTGTAGTGACAAGTTTTATTTTTATGTTGCATGCGCTTCATGACGCAACCCTCCGAACAGAGAAAGGACTGGTTTTGTAGCCGGAGGGGCAGACCAAAATTGTGGTATACCCTAATCTCCCCTCCAAGTCCTGCTGTCACAAGCGTAAGACCCCATGCCGTCGAAGTATTAATAGAACTACTGGATGTATGGTTTCCGTTAAACAACCACCTCGAAGATAATAATGACGATGATGATGATGAAAGAGATTCTTCCCGTGCATTATTGGAGAAGCCATCAAATCTTGAAGACATTGTTGAATCAAAAGACATGTTTCCACTGGCGTCGGAATGCATGCACGATGACAAGTTAGCAAAGTCCTCAGGAATGTTGGTAACTTGATCATTATCATTTTCAGGAAGAGGTGGGAGATAGCTCCTACTACTGGTAAATGCATCTTCTAGACTCTCTGGCTGCTGATTACTAGACTGTCTTGATGAGACAGATTGGTTTTGTACCTCCTAGATCTCATGGCAAAGTATGGTGATTCATACTTGACGACCCCTGGCCATGGAATTGCAACTGATACATCTCTGCAAAGAAAATGTTCATGCGATCTAGTGGTCCTATGATCTTTTGATTTTCCACCATTTCCACTTACAATATTGGTACTCACTGTCTGCAAATCATCGTGCTTCCAAACATAAACTTGCGAGTCCTCACTGGCACAAACAACATATTTTCCATCTGGAGTGAATGATGCTGCTATTTGGCTACTAGTGTTCTGGAACCCTGTTGAGAGAAACCATGAGAAGCAAAATTTCATGAATGGCTATATCCAGGTCTACAACAAATGCACGTATATATGCTGTTTATCCATGTTATACCTCTAAATTTTTGGATCCGATCTGTGCCTTCAAAAACTCGTATTTGTGAATCAGCTGATGTAATCATCACTTCTGATGGGTTCAATGGAGAGAACTGGTTGGAAGGTGTTACCTTGTGTTAGCTAAAAGTTTAATGTGTCAAAATAATACAGAATTAAATGAGTAAATAACGACTATATACATGAGTCACAATGATCACGAGAAAAGTACCTGAAATCCAGTTATCTTCTTTGCACGCCCTTTCTGCTTCTTCTTATATATGTCAATTTGGCCATTCTGACTGAGCTTGCATCCTGAATCAGTGAAAAAAGTAAGATAGACTAGTGTTATCTGCCATCTGAGGAGTATTTACAAGTTCAAATAAGATTCTTAAAATTGTGAAATTCCATAACAAACATCAAGTTTTACAGGATGTAAATGGTTTTACAGATGTAATAAAACGCCAGAGTATAACATCAGATGGAAGAAGTGAAGTGACTACCTGACGTATCATATAATCGGCAAGTACCTTCGTGGGAACCAACTAATGCACCCTGCATAACAAAAAATTACATTAGAAACAAACATTTTTTATTAAACAATAACTTTCACGGATGATTCACGTTCTTCAAGTTAAGTGTATTTCGTTTAGATAGGGAATGATTGTACCTTTGATTGGCTTACAATAATTTTACACACCGCAGTTAAGAATGAGAACTCTCATTTACTCTAAAATTACCCTAGAAACTTCATTTATAGCCGACACATAGACACGTCTTCTTGAAACCTGATGTCAAAGTCAATTAATTTGCAACAGTTTCACCATGTTTAAGTTGTATGATGTACATCTATTGACGTAAGAGGAGTAAAATAGTTTTATCACCAGATGCCCCTCAGGCATTGCATTTTATACATGTTCTTCTTTTAGCCCAACTAGTGTTTCACATTCTATTAATCTAATAGAAGCAATTTCCGAAGATCATTTTGGCTATACCATAAAATAAACGCCTTTGCACAGAAGGACATAGTTAATAACCTGGCCATCAGGAGTATAGCACGCTGCAGTGACCATTTCATGGAAATCACTCCAATCAACCACTTTATGGTCTGGTATACTCCATATTCGAACTTTGGCATCAAGTGAGCCACTTATGAAATATCTCTCATCAACAGGATTAAATTGAATGCAAGTTACTGCACAAAAGCACAGGAAAAACAATTGAAGCAGAAACAAATAACTCAATAGTTTAAAAAATTTCCTTGAAGTTCCAAACATAAGAAGCACTACTTAAACAATGAATGAAATCTGAATGCAGACTGCATCCTCTGGCGTCTTAACATCTTAGTCAAGTAATGTCACCGTAAATTTAATACTTTTATCAAAAAAGAAGAACATTCAACAAGAACAGCCAAGTGGTGACAAATTATGTTTGCGTATTAAAATGCCTAATATCCCTGGACAATCAACAGCCTCAAAATCTAAAATCACATGATATTAGTATTGTAGACTTGAGCCAAAATTAATGTGAAGTTTCCCCAAAGACAAACTGGAGCATCAAATTGGAAAGCATAACAAAAACATGATCATCATCATAATCAATGCTGTCCTAGATGATGAGGGTCAGGGATAAGATTACTTTATCCACTTGATCCATGTTCAAAACGGGACACAAGGACTACTAGGAAAAAAATTGCTACATGTTTTGAAACAATATTAGAATTCAATTTGATGATGAGGACAACAAACACCAAATGGTGGTGATAATCCATGAAGTTAGATGTAAAATAATCATGATAAGATATTGGCGAAATGTTAAGTTTGACTCACCATAGTCATTATGAGCAAACAATTTTAAACATGTATTGCTTTCCAGATCCCACAATCTAACTGTCTTGTCCATTGACGACGATAGTAGACGCTGAAAACATGAGAATTCTTTTACTTGTCTAATCATTGATAAATAATATTTTGCGAGGAGATAACTATTGAAAATATTAACATTTGGTCATGGGTAAATCTATTGATCAATGAGTTCTTTAGTTGTAGAGGCACATGTTTCTAGATGACTCTCTACATAAGATGTGTGAACCCGTAACACACCCTTGCCATAGATAAACCACCTTGGTAAAGATAGAACAGTGAAGTATCGTAAACAATAGATTTAAATCGGTTGCAGAATGATTCACTGACCTGGGATTTAGACCAAGATAGATCCAGGACATCATCTAGATGGCCTTGTAATGAGCACATTGGCTTCTCTGAGAGAGAAAAATGGTTTTTGGCACCACCACGTAGTCTTGAAAGGAGCACTTACTGCTTGATGATGAAATTTTTCCTTTTTTATTTTTCTTGATTGATAAATGGTCCATATGAGAAAATCGATCACATTGATGGCTAGCAATTGAGCGTAACAAGTTGAAGTGGGCATCTTCTGGTACAGAAAGTATAGTCTCACATTCAAGCACTTGCCAAATATGAATTACTTTATCAGCACCAGCACTTGCAAGGTATCGACCATCGAGGCTAAACCTCATGCTCCAAATACTACCTTCATGTGCCTGTATCTCTTGGCTCATGTAAAGGCCTGTGAGTTCTTTGTAGGATTTACCATGTTGACGAACTCTTGTCCATGGTGACTGCTGGTTCGACTGATTTATATAAGACGTACTGCTATCTCTTTCTTTATCTCCAATAAGCCCAGACACAGAGTTTGCCACTCCCTTGATATTCTTCAACCAGGCAGCTTTCTTTTTTGCATTGGAGAGAAGGCTCTTTGATTTTAAAGCATTTGACTCCAACTTATCCGCATCGTCAATAGCATCAGAGACAAAATTCTCTCTTCTCATGAGCTCCTTCACTATGGGTGAGTAGCCCACACACCTGTCAAACTCCTCCATTGTGAGTTGTTCCCCAGTATCAATGTCACTGAGGTAATTCCAAGTCCCATCTTCTTTCAACTCATTCACAACAAATTCCTTGCCAGTATCCAGATTCTTGATCTTGCAAAAATCTTGAGGTGATGACAAGGTCTGATCCCGATCGCACCTGTAGTCGGCCTCAGCAGAAGAGGATCCCTTGGAAAACTGCAAATCTCGATTCTCAACACAACCAGAATACAAACAGGAAGGCGCAGAGGCATACCGACAAACAACTGGTAGGCGAGAAAACTGGCCCAAAGTTTCGATTTTCCCTTGATCTAACCCACCTTCAAATCTAGCCATAGCTGATTTGGAACGAACGAGTTTACCATTAGGGAAGTCACCGTCGGATCCGGTCGAGGGTGATCAACCTTTTCAACCGCAGAGGTCTCATCATTTACAATAGCTGGACTCCTAACCATCTCAGAGCTATTCAACCTTATCAGCTTCCCGCTGCCAAAGAGCCCCATCCCTTGCAAGAGCTTCCTACGCCGCTCCCCAACGGATCGAGGATCGGCCATCCACATTTGAAACTCCGACATCTCCACTGCGTCAAACGATCCGAACCCATTCTCGAAGCCACGATCGACATCTCCCACATTCGATTCGCGGGAGGGAGTGGCCACGGCCGAGACAAACGACAATCGGCCATCGCAATAGCCTTCATCCTCGGATGCAGAAGAGGGCAGATGTACGGAGACGGCCGAGGACAATCGATCCAGGGAATCTTGAAAGCAATCATCCGCACCATCCTCAAGCTCTCCCCACTCGATTATCTTCCCATTCATCATGCTAGCTAAAATTTTATCACAGATGCATACAATTCATGATCAACCACAACCTGCGTGCATGGACATCAATCATCGTTCAACATGTTCAAAACAGAACCAAATGAGTGCATGGATCATCAACCATAACAATTTTAATCAGCATGGTATGCAGGCCATGAAATGGGTTCTCCAATTTGATTCTAACGTTGAGGTTATGGTGAGAACAGAGACCATTTTTCATGCAGTACAAGGATGCACGTCACTTTTCGATCAAAAGAAAGAGAAAAAAACAAATCCAACAATCAAACAAATCATCCAAACCTTTTCTCAGAAACGATTATAGAGAAATCCAATTTGTCAGCCAATCTCAGTCAATTTTTTTAGAAAAATTCATTAAAGAAGGGAAAATCGAAACGACGTGGGTTGGTGGGAGAAATGTGAGGCTCATGCAAGCGTTTGATTCAGACGCTATATATATATATATATATATAAAAATAAAGGGATATATATATATATATATAAAGGGGGTTTTTTGGGCACTCTAATCTTGGCCGGGGCCGTTGGATTGAAATCCAACAATTGGAGTGCGCTGCCTTTGCCGCAATAGCAGGCAGCGCACTCCAAAGGCCTATATATATATATATAATATAATATAATATAAATATAATATAAATATTTTGGGCAAAAAATATAGCTAATATTTCTATAAATTCATAACCGTGAAAACAATAATTTTCAAACATAATTCAAAGAATTTTATAATATATTAAAAACTGATAAAAAGTATTGTCCAAAATAAGATTAATACGTTCAGAGAATAATTTATATTGTTTATTATTATAAGATGAAAGGAATTGAGTTTGAGGGCCAAAATCACTTAGTCATTGAATAAACCAATAAGGATTTTAACTAATGGTGGAATAGATATATATATATATATATATATATATATATATATATATATATATATATATATATACTTGCTGACTTTGGAGGTGAGGGGCCATGCCAAATGGGGGAGGACGTGGGTTGGCAGGGGAAAGGTGAGGCTCATGCATGGGTTTGATTCAGATGCTATATATGCGGACATGTATGTAATAATAAAGCTTACGAAGACTCTGTGTATCGGATCATGTATATATATATACATATATATATATATATATATATAAAAGGAGTCTACTATGCACTGCATCTAAATGTGGTGCATAACAGCATATTTGATTGTGGGCCGTTGGAATCCAACGGCCTACAATCAAAATACCAACCCCCTCCCGTTTTTCACCGCCCGCCTGTTTCTCCCACCGTCGCCCCACCCCCAAGCTTCCCGCCCCCTCCCTTACACCATGTTGACTTTGGAGGTGAGGGGCCATTGCCATATGGGGAGGATATGGATAGCTACGTTCCTCAGAACTGGGGAGGCCGCGGATCAAACTATATACCATATCAACCACTACCTAACAATCTTCACTTCCAAATTTGGGGGAGGCTGTACCATGCTCATCGCCAACCTCCCCAATTCTCTGTCTTTAGCATGGCCGTCCTCATTGTATCATACAAAAAATAAAACTCAAACACAATTTGGCCAAATTGAATCAAAACTAAAGTTTTATATATTTCACTCGTTACCGAATTTAATTTCTTTTACTCGCTGCGGGTTAATTATATTTGGTTTAGTTAAGTCAAACCCAGTAATATGTGTTCTACCATAAAGTTAATTATAAATAAAATGTTTATTAAAAGTTAATTTTTTTGTAATTAATATTTCATCATGAAATGTCAATTAGACTATCGGCGTTTTCAAATTTAAAATTAAAATAAAGTACAAAGAAAAATAAAAATAATAAGAAAGGCCTAAACCGTCCGTTATTGAGGATTTTAAAAGGCCAGTATACTACGCTTGAAGAGGGCTTATTACTGTGACACGGCCGGTATAACTATGGTCAAAACATTTGTAAATCAATGGCCAATGGAAACGGTGGACAAACGGAAGTTGTAACCGATGGTGGATAGCCACTTAGAAATGTTACAGTTGATGCGTTACTCACTGCCTTATTTGCCAGTTTGTACTTGTGAGCTTCCATATATTCATCCCCGCCCCTATTCCATTTCCATTCATCTTTCTAATTATCCAGATTCCAGACTACTCTCTCTTCTTCTTTTCATAAGCTTGGTGATTCTGAAAGTTTAGCCGTATAAGTACACAAGTACTGAAGAAGATAATGGCGACCAGCAGGAGCTTTCTGGCTCATGTTCTGGTTATAACTGTGGCATCTGCCTTCTTTTGTGTGCATGCTTCTGAGTTTTACGTAGGAGGGAGTGATGGTTGGACCCAAGATCCCAGAGAGGACTATAATCACTGGGCAGAAAGGATGCGGTTCAATATCAATGATTCACTGGGTACTTAACTTTTTTTTTTAAAGCATTGATTGGATTATTGCTAGCTTTTAATGAGCTGATTTGGTTATTCATCTTCACTTTTTTATCTCTTTGGTAATATAAATGCATGTCATGTCTATGTCTCCACTCTCTCTGGATAATGGTCTTGCAGTGTTCAAGTACATGCAAGGAGCTGACTCGGTGTTGTTAGTGAAGAAAGGGGATTATGAGACATGCAACACTCAAAATCCGATCAAGAGGATGGATGATGGGAACTCGACCTTCTTCTTTGATCGATGGGGTTCTTTTTCTTCATCAGCGGCCGACCTGGGAGTTGCTGGACAGGACAAAAGCTCTGGGTTGTAGTAATGGCGATCAGGAAACCAATTCCATCCCCTTCGCCTTCTCCTTCGACCACTTATCCCCCTCGTCCATCTCCATCTCCTAATTCTGATAAAGGTGCTCCATCTTCGGCTTCCACATCGCCTTCACCTGCAATCCTTGCAGATGTGGTCACTCTTTCCCTAGTATTCATGTTAAGCACTTCTGCCTTCTTTCTGGGGAAACTTCAGAACTGAAGTGCGGTGTCACTGTGCCTTGAGTTGTACTGCTGCATTAGAGCATCAAGTTCATGTTTTTAGTTTATTTCGTTTCTGTTAGATTACATAGATTGATGGTTGTCCATCTAATGTCTCAATAATTTTCTATAACTGATAATTTGAAGGGCATTTCTTCATTGAGCAATTAGATCTAAAATTACATTGAAATATTGTCTTTCTAAATAATAACCATTGCAAGGTTGACAAATTAAGTTCTTAATTTTCATCCTTTATTTGTGGCATGTTCAATTTAGTTTTCACAAGAAAATTAAGTAAGCAAATGACCAAATAATCAACAGCTTATTTGCTGAACAGTTCAAATCCCAAATGTATTCTTGTATATAATAGCTACATATATTCTGTAGTAAACTTGCATTATTGGCTAGAACAAGTTTGATCAAATCGATAACAACCACTTCATCATGATCAGAGCTGTACCAGTTGACGAATATCAACTGGATAAGCATCTTCCTGAGATTCGGCACTGTAAGCCCTCCTTCCAAACAGTACATTTACTTTCTCAGTAGGGTGGAAAGCATCCCAAAACACATATTCATCTCTGTTTAAGCAAGGTGTCTCGAGTGGTAAACATGTGATTTGCCCGTTGTTTCTTCCCACCCCGCAACATCCAGAGTTGGTATTGGTTAATCCTGGAAATGCGTATCATACTGTAAGTAAGTTTAATTGTTTGCAAACATGGTTGTTCTAACACATATATGATCAGTACTTACCATACTCTGGGAGGTCGGCAGACAATGTCCTGGAAGATATGGAAGCCATTGATGAAGGTGAACTTAGCCCCACGGAGATTGTTGTTGAAGTCCACCACCATAGACCGAAGCTTGCCATTGAAAATCTGAATGGCACGGTCTATTTCCCCACGCAAGATGCACCATTAGGACTGTGCTGAGCTTGCTCGCTTGGGCTGCACACTTGCCCCATCCCCATCACCGCTACCTTCCTTGCCTCATATCTCTACAATGCCTGTTGGTACAATAAGTAACACACTAATATATATATATATATATATATATATATATAGAGAGAGAGAGAGAGAGAGAGAGAGAGAGAGAGAGAAACCAAGGAATTAGTTAATTGCTTACTCTTAATTGTTGTGAGTAATCCTGGATAAGGAGATCGGAATATTGTTGAGGAGAGTATTGGCGGCTGGAAGAGTAGTACTGGGGTAATTGTTGAGGTAGTCATTACTCCCAATTCCCACTGTGAATATGAACTGGCTGAGGTAGTTTGCAGTGGAGTCCTCATCCCCTAGTAACTCCACCGTTTGTGCCACTGCTGTCTGGTAGTTCTATACCTGCCCATTCATTGTGATCCGATCCCTCTGTTCATTTATATTCACATTGCATCTGTCAATATGTTAATCTGCATATACTAGCTATATCAATTTAACTTGAACAATATACCGGTTGAATAATGATCATATGAGCAGATGATATAAGTATGGCTACAGGTTGTACGTATATATAGATGTGTGTGTAATTACCAATTGTTGGCCAGTCTCATCTCGTATTTCTGCTGCAGCCGACGCAAAGTTGGTTCCATTAAGAAGCTGTTGCCCTCTTGTGCTTGAAAATGGATGAATATAATCATCGAAGCCAAGGAGCTTTGCTGCAATATTGCCCTCAAGATCATTAGCATACATAATTATACGCTTGGTCAATAATCATTGCTTGATTATTATATGGGAATTAGATCTATCGTCCATACGTTGTTGAAATATATGTTCATACGCGCTTATATCAGTCCTATCCTACAACATTTATTCATCTACTGTATGAAAGAGCCAGCTCATTTATGTTAGTCTAGCCAGTTACAGCTAGCTTAATTGCTCATGACAATTTTTACTGTCGCCAATTATTAGCATAGAAGAAGAGAACTGAAGATAGTGGAAGATAGATGGAGAAGTGACAAGTAATTAATGAAGGAGTAGAAGAAGTAGCAAGCAAGAAGAAGAAGAAGAAGAAGAAGAAGAAGAAGAAGAAGAAGAAGAAGAAGAAGAAGAAGAAGAAGAAGAAGAAGAAGAAGAAGAAGAAGAAGAAGAAGAAGAAGAAGAAGAAGAAGAAGAAGAAGAAGAAGAAGAAGAAGAAGAAGAAGAAGAAGAAGAAGAAGAAGAAGAAGAAGAAGAAGAAGAAGAAGAAGAAGAAGAAGAAGAAGAAGAAGAAGAAGAAGAAAGTGTGGTCCAAAATTAGCTTGTGCTAGCTGCTCCACCACTTCTCATTTGACACCACCCATATATACCGATTCTATACCCTTACGTCTCTTTTAAACCACCCATATATACCGATTCTATACCCGATACCCTATATATACGTCTCTTTTTAACAGATAAGTATCATTTATCAGTAGAAGGCCAAAGGTTACGTACTTGAATTCGGAAATATTAACACCATTAAATGCTTGCAATGCAATAAAAATATCAGAAGACCGTCAAAATGTTTTACTAGTCTAAATGTTGGCGACCCACACTCGTGGCCCGTGTGAAATATTAATAGCTGCCATGAATCCGTTATATCTTTATTAACAGCTTTCGAAACAGACTAAATTGCGCGCATTCAACGGTTTCATGCCTCCCCTCCCAAGTGCACAGCTCAATCTTCCTCAGTACTCAAGAGTAATTGAACTTACAATCTCGGAACGGTAACTAGCTAATAATTAACAGCCCACTCACATATTTATGTATAAGCTGTGCTGAAGGAGAAATATCAAACCTAGCCCACTACGTACACATCTACTAGCTCAAAGTACATAATAAGACCAGGTGAGTCATATTTGCTCTTCAAAATTAAATATGAAGATCATTAATTCAACTAAGTGCTTGTGTGATCAAATCACGATGTATAAATGAAAATGTTTAAATGTAGGGTCAAGAATTAATAATATAGAAACATACCAATGACGTCAACAGTAGTAAGGCCGTTGGTCCATCCGGGAAGTCAATGCCGTAGCGCAAATAGTTGGCTCTGGCCAAAGAAGCCATTGCGTGCGTTGTTGTTGCCGTTATCAACTAGCGAGTCATCGAAGATGTAGTAGCAAGGGACTTGTGGGTCGGCCAGAGCGCCAGAGAAGAACAACCTCACGATCAAGATCAGCGAGAAGTACTCGAAGAAGAAGCTTCTCATCAAAATAAAGGAGGACCAACACGGTTGTTGGCCATGGGAGAAAGTTAGCAGCAATGTACTAAAACGGGAAGCTAGTAGTACAGTTGAAGAAAGTAAAATGTGGGAAGCTAATCTGTTATGGCCGTGGTCACCGGCAAGCACCAGATGGACGTGATTGATGGATTATTAATGAAGTGAAGAGGTGAACTCGATTGGAGTGTTTATATAGAAGTGGGGATTGCACTACAATATTGTGGTGGCGCCGATCAAGCCGGCCGATGGAAATTAAATTTGAAGGATGGGAGTTGGTCACAAAATTGATTGCAATGGTGTCATTATTTGCAGCGTGCTTCATACGTTGACATGATCAACATTATGGTACTTCGTTTTGAGCGACGGCATTTAGAGCAAGTTGCTCCTAGTGATCTTACAATTTTTTATGTCTCAACTTTCAAGTTCACACACACACATATATGTAACGTTTACTATGAGCTGCAAGTGATTAATGTTATGAGCTGCCTGCTCAGTATATATATATATAATAAGACGATGGCGCCCTGCATGCTTTTGCAGCGCACCATATGCTGACACTAATGAGAGCCGCTGGATCAAAATCCAGCGGCTCTCGTTCATTTCCTACCCATCCACTGTTGGACTTGCCCGCCGACCCGCCCGACCTGCCCCTCTCGTTTGCGATCGCCCTGCCCCACAGCGCACTGCCTGCCGCCGGGGCGGGGAGGAGGTGGTGGCCGCGGCGGCGAGCGCTGGCCGGGCGAGGGGAGGGGGTGGTGGTCGAGGGCTCCAGCTGAGGGGCGGGGAAGGCGGCGCGGCGGTGGGTGGTGCTCGGTGGGGCGGGGTGGTCGCAGGCGGGAGGGGCGGGTCGGGCGGGCGGGCAGGCGAGTCCAACAATGGATGGGTGGGGAAGATAAACGAGAGCCGCTGGATTTTGATCCAGCGGCTCTCGTTAGTGCAGCGTATGGTGCGCTGCAAAAGCATGCAACACACCATAGTTTGCCTATATATATATATATGGATTTTAGCTATTTGCATGGATCACATATAATTTGAAATGTGTATTGGTTGTTCACAAATAATTGGTGTTATTAGTCTGGATAATTTGAAAGCAGCTTTTATATTATCTTTCTGGCCCTATGTATATATGAGGTTGGATTGCCTGAGCTCGACTCAAGCAATCTTTCTTGTGCTTATTTCATCTAGGCCTGCCTGATTACAAGGACGACCTATATTAGATATAAAAAGAAAAAACCTCACCCAATATCCTGACCGTCGACGACTTAACCGGCCGCACACAACCAAGCCTAACTAGTGGTGGCTAGATTTGGTTGCAGGTGGCCAGATGTGGCATGATTTGGCCACCGGATCTCACCGCCGACGACTAAAATGAGCATCAACATTTTTTTTCCATTTTATTTTACTTTTGGCTGCCGAAGTGGCCGCTGGGGGCTGGATCTGGCTGCACCGGCGATATCCAGCTCGGTGCGGCTGGATTTGGTCAAGCCCTTGTTTGGAGGACCGTTCGCTGACATTATTTTTCTTTTTCCTTTTGTTGGCGTTTGAAACAGCCACCAAAGGCTAGATGTAGGTAGGTGTGGCCGAATTTGGTTGCCCCGCAGGATTTGGCCCCAATGGTCGAATCGGTCCCCCGTTTTTTTTTAAGATTTGGTCTAGGCTGTCATTGTAATTGGACGAGCTAGATCAAAATGGGCTCAGAAAAGATAACTTGAGTCTTGACTCATGTTATCTTTTCTCTTATTATATACATAAACTATAGCTCATAAAATTTACATTTGAGCTACCTCTTATTTAGAGTAATTTAGTAGGTCATATTATTCAAAATCTACATAACTAAGTAAAAAAATAAATAAAAAAGGTAATTACCAAATTTTAATTCAATCTAATATTTCTAACCCTATCATCTTAATTATCAAAATAGTTATAATAAAAATAAAATTTAAATTACCTATTAAATAGTTCATCGTTTGAAACTTTAAAAATAGGTCATAAAAATGTTAAATAGAGATAAAATTTTATCAATTTTCTACTTATGCATTATACTTTTAATATATATAAATATCATTTTATACAAATTATTAAAAAAATATTTAATTTAAATATGTAACTCATATAAGATATACGAGGTGTAGTTCACCTTAATTTTTTCCATTTAAAAATTAGTCCATGATATAAATAAGAGGACTATACACATGTGATCAAATCTAACTAACATAGTTACTTTGTCAATTTGGAAATAATATTTGTCTTTCCCAATATACTCTCATCATTTAGTAGGAGTTAAGCCCAGTCATTATAAGTAGGACTAATAATAAAATAGAAAAGCTTACTCATGATGGGAGAAAATTCCAAAAAAATTAGAATTCTAATAAAAGAATACCTTCTTCCTTTAGAAGTCAATCAAGGGTATCAAACTATCCACACTTCCTTATCACTTTTTTATATATAAATGGGCTAAGGATTTTTTGGGTAGGGCTAGAGTTCGGGAATGAAAAAAGTTTTTTACCGGGAATAGCAATTATATTTACAAAGTAGGTGGGAGAATCGAAATCATCCCATAGTTACGTAATAATTATGACAAGTGGTGACACTTCTCTCCCATTGCCTCTACAACCGAAACACGTCGCCAATTACTCAGTTGAAACCCTGTTAAAATTTACATGGTAGTAAAGAACCGAGCTCAAGTTTGGAAACAACATAGGTTTGGAAGCCGAAGACAGTTCATAGGAATATTTGTGGTGACATTTGAAACCAATTTTAAAAGATTATAGCGACTATTGAAAACGAAGAAGATATTTTGCCCTTATTCATCACCATTGAAGAGCGCTTGGAAAGTGGCTGTGGGAGCTGGCATGGTGTAAATGAAAATATAAAACCTCCAAATGCTACTTTAAAGCTATATGGTGGAGCTGCATTTGAGAGGGTGTTGCATGAATTTCGATGTGCTACGTACTCAATTGAGTGGCCGCCTATTTCAAGGAAGAAAGTAAGATTTCAGTTATTGCCTCGTATGGTATATGAACTCAAGTTAACATGAGGCATGTTAGCTGATTGAAGGGGTGATTATGAACTGAATATGCATTAAAGAGTTCATAGATCCGCATTTTTTATTTTTGTTTATTTTCACACTAGGCAGCAAATATTATTCTTGCGCATGCTGGAAGAGGTGCCGGTGGTAGATCAAAGGAAGCTGCAGCAGAGATTGCTCGTGCAACAGCTAGGTCTTGGCTTTCTCCACTCTTTGGAGACTGCACGTGATAGGCTTGAATATGTTTTGAGGAGTCTCTTTGATTTGGCTGTTGAGAGAAGTCGAACTCGTAACTCAAACCGCAAGGCTCTTGGCGAGCATTCTAGTCCTGTAACTTGTCAATTATTCAAGGGACCATTTTAATTACAATTAACTCTTGTTTTGGGCCTTTTCCTAGCTATTTAATCGATAAGTAGTATGTGGTTCTAAAATTTGATATTTACAGGATGGAATAAATGATGGTGGCATTGATGGCTATATTGGATTCCATGCTCCTTTAAGACACTCTTTTAACTGCTTCATTTTAAACCTTTCCAAGCGATGCATGTTGGATGTTGGACGTATGTATGTATATATAATTGTATCATATGCTGTTATTATTAAGGTATGGCCTAAATTAAATTGATCTGTTAAAGTTAAGGATAATGGGTCATTAATATTTAATAAAATATATGGAGATATCATATATTTAAGATGAGTATGGATAAATATGTGTAGATATCGTTTTCTTAATCTCTAATTTATGATGGGTTAAATTGGAATTATGAAAAATAAGGATAAATACGGTTACAAGGATAAATACGGTTATGGTCCCCGGATTCGCACCGTCGTTTTTCTTTTCTGGTATCCCATCATCTAGAAACTCTGGTTTTGAAGAACAGGTGCTGAATCTGGAAGATCAAACCAGAAGAAATCAAAGAATTGCTTTACAATCATGGATCCAGGTACGCTTCCGTTATTAAATTTATTTTCTTGATGATTTGATATGAAGAAGGCTTTATTGATGATGGTTTTATCATCTATATAATTATTTGGTTAAAGTTTAAAGTAATTGTTAATTCTACAATGCAAGCAACTCATTCGCCACCATCATGATTCTGTCACAAGTCCATATTCTCAAGAGTGCTTCGAAAGTGATTTCCTTGGCGGTTTTACAGGAGTTGAAACAGACGGTATCCAAAGATTGAATCGACAATTAACAGCTCCTTTTTGTCTTGACCTGCCTGAAGATGCCACTGCTGGGAAGAAAACGGCACATCATGATCAAGAAAATATACCACCAAAGGCGCTAAATCAGCAGCAACAAACAACTCCAGAAGGAGAAGGCAGAGAAGCACCGAGAGAAAGCCAAATGACTGTAACAGAAACTCCATCAGCCGACCAGCCGAATGATGCGCAAGTTGGAAATAAGAAAAAGGAGAATGGAGATTGCATTGACGCGGGTGGGAGAAAACGCCAGGCGAGGTTTGAAGTTGACTCCAGGAATAATGACTACAACCGGCTCCAGCAAAATGGAATTCATTTTCTTGGTCTTGGTGATAATGGTTCAAAATCAGGTTCTGATTATTCGGACATTTGTGCATCTGCTGCTCAATATTTTGCAAGAATCTGGGATGTTCTTATAGAGAGAAGCATTCTCTCGACATTCAATCCTGGATTTTTGACTCCATGGTAAGTTATCTGCATGCATCTGTGAGGTAGCTTTTGGAAGTTAACGAGAGAACAAATATTATCTCCTTCCTGTGAAATGCTTTTTTTTCCTGTGAAAAGTTGAACATACTTGCTAAGAAACTTATAGTATGCATCTTTTCCTAATGATGTTAGTGTTGATTATTATCTGTATTTATTGTTGCTTATTATATACCATTTTTTGTTCATGAGAAGTCAGGATAGGTTGGCGGTCGATGTGTTCATGGATTTATTTGCAGTGAGTGATAATAAGTTTATGGACATGTTTGTGGCTCCTGGAACTGTTGCTCATCTTCAAGATGAACGTCAGTCATTGCAGAAGCACCAGAAGATCTTGCAATCCTGCTTGACCGAATTCAAGAACATTGCTCGAACACTCTGATAAGGTGTCGTTTGCCTCCGATTCATGTTGGAGAACCTGAATCCGTGTGAATTACAAGATTCAGAACTTTTTGACCCTGAAATTGTAAGAGGATAATGAGCTTGCTGTTGATGCGGACGATAGATATGCAAGGATTAAATCATAATATTTGCTCTGATTGCACTTGTGTATTAAGCATTTTCTACAACATGCTTGTAGCTAGGGGTGTAAACGAGCCGAGCCGAGCTAAGCCGAGCCGAGCAGGGATGTTTTTGAATTTAACGTGATTTTTGGCAAACATAATTGAGTTTGTTTGAGTGCTTGACAAGCTTTGATGTATCATGAGTCAAGTTGAGCTCGTCCAAAATTTATAATGTTTGGTCTTGGCCCGTATTCAGCTCACTATGTTTTCGAGTCGAACGAATATCTGTGCTTAACTCGTGCTCGACTTATATAAGATCAAAATTTTTTTTCTAATATTATATAAGCTCAATATTATCTTAATAATAATGACGAGCCGAGTTGAGCCGAATATTTTTTTGAGTTTAAACACATCGAGCTTGAGTCTCGAGCTAAGTTGAGCCGAACACTCCTTAGTTTAAGCTCTATTCGTTGTTCAACAAGCTATTCATTTCGAACAGAACAATTTTTCGAGTACAAGTTCAAGCCAAATATAAAATACTTGCGAGCTTAACTTATTTACATCCCTACTGGCAGCCAGCTATTTTAGTTTAAGATGAGTTTGTCTAACTTTCACATGCCCGTATGTACCGAGCAACATGATATATATTTCCAACTCCTACTTCATGGTTTGCCATTGTTGTGAAAGTCGTTCTACCATTTCTGATTTATCTTGGACCAAAAGATTGGACAAGAGAGGGCAAGTGACGAGTCTGACGACTACATATATGGCTCAAAGAGGTTGAAAAAGATGAGTTAGTGGTAGGAAAACCTAACACAAAAAAGATAAAGAGAGAAATGCCAGTGTTTTCCAGCTAGAACAGAGCTAACAGCCCAATGGAACATAAAAACTGTGGGGCTTGTTCTGAAGTAGACGTATACTTGTTAAGGAATGGTTCCAAGTACACTTTCACATACGACTGTCTGCGTGTCATTTGGAGGTGAGACAAGAGATGGCGATGGCGTGTATTGTGATATGGGGTTGGGGTTGCTTTTAGCCGGAGGTGGGGAGCCACTTGATTAGGGTTTCCACTTGGTTGGGTGCCCATCTCCATCAACTTCTCTGGTGTTCAACGTATTGTGTTCAACGTGTGCTACAAACAATTCTCAACATACGACAATGGAGTTACAAAATGGTTACATGTCGTTTTCGGTACACTGTTGTAGTGTAATATATATGAGCCTTCGCACATATGCTAGAAAAAAATGCACAAATGACGAAGTTATACAGAAAGGGGGCCCTTCATCATCTCTCAGAATGAGTAATTCTTATCTGCATATCAAAGCAACTTCTTTTGGCGTGAAAATGCATCCGAATGATTTGACTAAAAAAATTTAATGGACACCGTTATTTTCATAAGATCGTTTATCCCCTAGGTTTTCAGAGGATCCCGTTACTGTGGGAACTGTAAACGCATTGCAGAATGTAATTGAAGATGACATTACACCCTTACTGGGAGCAGGCTAGCAGCGTCAGGGGGCAGTCGTCGACTTGCAATCAATGCAAACAAATTACGGTAATTAAATACATACAAATTCATCAGGCATATAAAATCGTACAGTAAATAAGAATCCGAGAATTAGAATGCAATTTACAGTAAGGAAATTAGGTGATGAGCTGCAGGATTTGGACGTGCAACATAATGAAGGTCTCAGTCCGAGAAGATCATCGTGTAAACTCAAGTGGGGTTCCAAAGACATTAGAAATTGGAACAAGCAAGGATAGCCAGTAGCCGCCTTCTTGACCCGCACTTTCCGTTTCCTTTTCTATGTCACCGTACTTGTGGTGCAACTTGGTCCCTTAATGTCTCAGTCAAACTGCTAATTATGGTTCCCATCAAGTCCTTTCCTCGCCTTCTTCTTCCTCGATTACAAATATTCGATAACTGAAATCAAACTGGGAAGTCTATATAAATGGTGGTGTTGCTGCTTTGAGGTAGAGGGTGTGGGCAACAGGCGAGAGGCTAGCTAGGAGGTTGGTTCTTTTGAGCATAGAACTCGTTTACTGGGTGTTGGTTTGATGCAGGCTTTTGGAAGCATACAATAAAGGAAACAGATACAGAAATTCCTCATCTTCCTTCCCAGATTCTCCCTTCTCGTTGTTGGTCTAAGAACGCATGCCTTACTTGTCATAGTTTCCAGTTCATGTCTTGGACTCCACCTTAGCTCATTCTTAGCTAAATATTACTACTTTTTGCACTTGTTGCTACCGATGCCATAAGAAACCGACTCACTGGTGGTTGTTTTGCCTTTGTTGATTGTTTAGGCAGCAAAGTCCTTTGCTTTCCCGATTTGTGACGGAAGGAATTGGAAAGAAATTTTATGGGTAGGGGAAAGATTGAGATCAAGAGGATTGAGAACACCACTAGTCGACAGGTTACCTTCTGCAAGCGCCGTAATGGTCTTCTTAAGAAAGCCTATGAGTTGTCTGTGCTTTGTGAAGCAGAGGTTGCCCTCGTAGTCTTCTCCAGCCGAGGCCGCCTCTATGAATATGCTAACAACAGGTATGTTCATGTTAAACCTTCCTCCAATTAATCACCATCAATATTGCATGTTTAATCAACAAGAATGTTTTTTTAACAATAATGGTTTTTGATCTGGCTAGCTATTGATCTTCCATGAGTACAGCTTCTAGCTGATTTGGTGGCCTTCTACTTTGTTTCCTCTTTCTTTTTCAAAGTTTTGGGAGTAGATTTTATGAAGCATTGTTCATCTTAGTAACATCTTGTTACACTTCTGCTATCTATACATGAAAACAGCAAGCCTTGCTTTTAGTCAGGTCTCTCTTTCTCAAAGCAAAAAGCTGCTATATGTTTATATTTTTGTAAACTAACATTGCATCATCCTCTTGCTTTTTTGGGTCAGGTAGGTACTAGATCACTTGTTCTTAGATGAATTTAAAGGGAAGGAGGTTGATCATCAATTCACATGATTTTTTTTTTGTGGTGTGAGTTTTTGACACTTACAAGGTCTCTCTCCTCTCATCACCCCATAAGGAGAAGAAAGAGATAATTTGTCAAAGAAAACTTTCTATCTTTAAGAGATCTTTGGTTGGTTGCCTTCTTTCTTTTACTGGCTTTCATGGGCGGATCTGATTTGTGTTGGGGGAAGAAGGAGAAATAGTAATGTCTTGGGGCAGAAAATTTAGAGATGAAGAATTGTTTCCTCCTGTTTGTTCCTTTCCCCACGTCTCTTCTAAGTCCCATCTCAACTCTGTCTCTGACCAAAAAGCCTGATAAGACGCTCCTGCCACCCCTTTTCATTAGCTTGACCATTTCCTATTTCCTTCATCTTCGTCGTCCCTTTGATCTTCATATAAGAAAAGGCTCTTCTTTTTTATGCACTTGCTCAAAACACGTCAGTTGTCACCGTGAGTGATCCAACAAATGACCCGGAGATCGAGTGCCATGTTCATGGTTTCCATTCTTCCGCCTTATCACGCCACAGCCACAGCAAGAGCTAGATCTTCATCAACTTCTCATTCTTATTTGGATGTCTTTTATAACTCGTGTTTCTTCGTCTATGAACAGATCTATCAAACTATAACATCTCTTATACAGCAATTAAGTTCTTTCTCTCTCCATATCTGATAAAGGCATGTTATAAGACACATTTGTGACAAGCCGAGAGAGCTATACACCCTCTAGTCTTCTTATAAACCCTACTTTTTGCAGTAACCCTCAAATTCCTAGTGTTATATATATATATATATATATATATATATATATATATATATATATATATATATATATATATATATATAGTAGGATTGGCTACCGCAGGAATCACGTTTCTGCGGTCTGCCAAATCTGGACCGTCGGATCTGACCTGACGGTTCGAATCCATTTTAAAAAACCTAATTTTGCCATTCTCCTTCACTGCCGGCGCCGCCGCTCGCCGCGCCACGGCCGCCGCGCCGCCACCCGTCGCCGCGCCCACGTCCACCGCGCCGCCGCCGTCGTCGGCTCCGCGTGCTCGCCCACGCCCGCCGCCGCGTCGCCTGCCCGACATCGCTTCGCCCCCGCGCGCGCCATTGAAGCACCTCTTCGCCGCGCCCCGTCCACGGCGCTCGCGCCCGCGTCCACGGCGCGCCGCCCCCGTCCACGGCGCCCCGTCCACGGCGCCGCCGCGCTCCCTCTCGACCCGCCCGCGGGGTCGCAAGGGGCGCGAAGGCGACCGGGCAGCGAGCAGGCGGCGAGCGACGGGAGCGCGCGGCGAGCGACGGGAGCGGCGACGGCGGGGGCGTGGGCGAGGCGACCGGAGCGGCGACGGCGGCAGTGCGGTGGACGTGGGCGCGGCGAGGGTGGCGGCGCGACGGCCGTGGCGCGGCGAGGCAGGCGCGCCGGGCAATGGGAGGGGAGGGTAAATAGGTTTTTTAAAAATGGATCTGAACCGTCAGATTAGATCTGACGGTCCAGATTGAGCGACCGCAGGAAACCGTTCCTGCGGTCACCCCCAGGTAATCATCCATATATATATATATATATATATATATATATATGACCTGTGTCAGAAAGTTATATTTATCAAAATTAGTTTAGCTTATACTTATATATAGATGTACCATATAAAAAAAACTAGAACAAATTTTGACAAAAAATAGCACTCTAAATATTATCAGTAAAAAAAAGTTTTGTTTTAAGGAAAAAAGTTGGTGAGCAGAAAAGACAAGAGTGACCGGGAAAAGAAGCAAGCAAACTGGGGAGATTTGTACGTACATGCAAACTCTGGGGGCAGAAGCACTCATGAAGTTAGGGTTCCATCTCCTGACATTGTCATCATTCTTGTGACATTAATCGGTTCATCCCGATGGACACATATAAACGAGTTACAGACTGGTCATCAAAAGCTATCACCAAGGAGCACCAATCAAATCCTAGGATTTTCTGCTACCTTGGAACCCACAACCAATGACGACGTCGGGAAAACTAAGGTTTTGGAAGTGACGTGAACATACATTCACTGAATCTCAATAACTCACTGGTAAAGAGGCAGCTCTTCCTCTTTTGTGCATCAGGCTTTAAACCAGAGGGCCGAGAGGCACCTCCTGTCTTTAGAGCTTGCTCCTCATTTTACGTCCAGTCAAATATGGCATTAGAATTACATACAAATACTTAGCTTTTGCCGATCTATCATAAACAAAGTGGAAGTGGTCTTCGCTAGGGTTGGGAGTTGTAAGGTGAAGGTTGAAAGGAAGAGGCATAAATTTGTCTGGCATTCATATTTGTGTGCGAGACTTGAGCATTCTCGAGTGTGAATGAGACAATGAAGCGATGGCTCATAATGGGCATTGAATGAGTTTGATTGACAATTGATATTCATGGTTTCTTATCATGATTAAGGGTGTGTTTGCAACTTTGAGTAGTTGGATGGATAAATGGAGTTTTCATTATTGAAGCAAATATAATAATTAAATAGGTGAGCTGGGAGTATTATAATGGCTTACCTTTAGGTTTTTGATGAGTTTTCTAAAGTTGGTTTTTCTTAGGCTTTACATCTGTCTTGTTTCATAGACATAGACGAATGAGATCAGTAAATTTTTTTTCTGGCATCTTACTCTTCAGCCAGAGGGGCTTCTTAGTAGAAAAACTTAAGTTAAATTTAAGGGAATGTGGAAAATCGTATACATTAGAACCCAAAATGGATATATTAAAGAGGAATTTGTATTCTTAATTGTATCAGAAGAATAAAGGAAAGCTATCTTATATACTTCTACTATGGTATTAGAACTATAAATTTTATAATCGAATATATGCTCCTTGCGACGTTAAACTGATCTGCGCGGTCTTGTTTTTGAGTAGTGTGAAGAACACTATAGAGAGGTACAAGGAGGCATGTGCCGAGACTACAAACACTGTTTCCGTGGATTCAAGTTCCCAGGTAAGTGATTTGAGCTTCTAAAATGAGAGATTAACTTCTGTAACAACAATCCAGCTGATAGTAATTTATGTATGAAAGAATTCTCATTTAGATGATTATAAGCAAAGGTTTTGAAAATGGGTATACGCTGAAAAAAATTAAGCAGTGTTTTGGGGATTTTTCAGTATTATAAACAGGAGGCAAAGAAGTTGCAGGGAGAAATTTTGAAGCTCCAGGAAGCAAACAAGTACACTTTTCGTCAATGTCATGAGTTTATTATGTTGATTTCATAAAATATATCATAACAATAAAAATGATTTTTAGGAAATTCACGGTCGAAGAACTTGCCAAGCTGCCCGGTAACAGTAAGCATCTCAAGGAAATGGAAAAAAAATAGACAGAAGTATCAGTATCATCAGATCCAAAAAGGTCCTCATCAATTAGCTGTTCTATGAATTAATCTCTATATGACCCTCTTTATCACATCCCCCTTTTTTCCAAAAAATAAAAAAATAAAAATGTTCATTAATGATCTTGCATTATGCATCATTGTTCCTGCAGAATGAGCTACTAGCTGCTGAAATTGAGTACATGCAAAATCGGGTAATAAACAGTGATTTTTTCTACATGTTATGATAAAATTTTAGCCATTTGCCAATACTTTATTCTTTTATTGAAAAACTAAAGACTATCTTAGTTATAATATCATATTTCGCTTATTAACTCCACTCCTAATATGGTTGCTTAACGCAGATTACCCTTTTTCTGACGTTCGAAATATCCTACTCATTCGGCTAACTGTATCTCATTATCATGTAGGAGTTTGTTTTGCAAAACGATAACATGCATCTACGAGCCAAGGTACTCTGTAATTCTCCGTGCTAAATGCATGGAGTGTACGTGGGATATATATCCTGTCTTCCTGTTCTGCGTATCTTTTTCAGCTTCATTTCAATGTATAGAGAGCACTAGAGTTCCTAATAGTTTTTGCTGGTCGTGTATATCAGATAGCAGAAAATGAGAGAGCCCAGCAGCAGATGAATGTGTTGCCTCTTCCCCAGTATGAAATGATTCATCCTCATCCTCATTTTGATTCTCGCAACTTTCTTCAACCAAATCTGTTGGAACCCAATGTCAACTACTCCCAGGATCAGACGGCCCTTCAACTTGGGTACTTGTTTTCCTTTCTTGTGGGCACATTTTTCGGCGTTTGTGATGATTAGGTTGTAATTTCCATACATCCGGTTATAAATTTCAGTTTCATTCATATTTTCATTTTTTTTGTAGGTGATGGGATTCTCCAACCGCCACATAATCTTAACTGGTTTAATGCTATAAACATAAAAGTTGTTCAGTGAAGTTTCTGTTTCTAACTCTGGACCGAGCCATGTACTAATTACGTAGCATTTTGGTTTTACGTAACATTTCTATAATTCTAACATTACTTTTATTTTTATGAAAAGATTTATTGTAGTACTTATTATAGCAACTTCCTCTAGACCGCTGCAAACTATCATAATTTAGAGAGTTTAAATGTTAATTATGATATTTTTTTCTAAATTATTTAAATTGTGATAATTTACATTCGTTATGGGATTGCCAAAGAGAGTGTATAGTAGCAAGTACTATAGTAAATCTTTACTTGTTTTTACGATTGTTTAGTATCAATAATTTGATTATCTAAATAAGCAATATTATGAAAACCATTAAAATTTTCCTCATCTTAAATTTAATTGGCTCATTAAATTAGCAAAATACATCATGCTTACATGGTAACTTTTTAGGCCAATCAAATTTAAGATTGGGAAAAGTGAAAAAAATTTTAAGGTACTAAAGCTTTTAACTTTTCATCTTCAAATATCTTTGTCTACTTGCACCAAAGTATGTGCAATATGACAAAGGTAGATGATAATCTGCTCGTTTCACAGCAATGGCCTCCAAAAGATTACTCCATGCTTTACTAGGTCATTATGTTAATTCACGCTGTGATCATGGCCGCCTTCAAAGCGTCAAAAGCCAAGATTGTTACATCAGACTAAACGTGGTTACATGATCAAATCTAGTGAAAGAACAAAAAGAAATGGATCGGAAAAGATGAAGGCTAGAAATGAGCATTTTTTCGCAACAAGAAACAGAAAATGAAGTAAGGGTTTTAACTCAGTTCATAGCGACTGGGATTATCAATTTCCACTTATTCCCCCCAAAGTGGATTTCAAATTTTATTTTAACAACAGACTTACTCCATTTTCTGTTTAACGTCTAGTAGATTGACAGACAACATCCACATCCAAAAAAGAGTTCAAGGCTAACGTTATATCATATTTTCGCAGATAAATAGCTATGACAAATTGAACATCACCGGGAATTAAAACATGTCATCAATAAGTCAGTCTAAAGGAATAACAGATGACTCAAAGGAAATAGCCCCATCACAGCAATCAAGAAGCACCAGAACCTTTCCCCTTCTTCCTCTGGATTTTCTTCATGTAAAATTCAAGCTCCTTTCCTTCCAAAATATATCTATTCCACACGAAAAGTACACACGTTAGTAAACCACATAGTGGTGATAACTCGCAGCTTCTGTGATGAAATACATACCCATCTGCTCTACCACACTGTCCAGGGCGAGAAGAGATGCATGCCAAAAGCCTTCCACTTCCAAACTGCTCCTCAATATGGGAATCAAGGGTGCGACCTTGCTGACGCTTTTCCAGTTTCCTAAGCACGTGACTGCTCTTCTTTGCTTCCTCGGCACCAGCTGCAGCTTCCCCATCCTGAATATTTAACACAACGTTTAGCAATTTAGACATATTGACAACCTATAGGCAAAGTTAAAGGAAAAGATGCAACATGGAATAAACCATATTCTGCATGGAATGTTAATGTTTCAAAAGCACAGAAGAAAAAATGCATTATTAAAACTTCAATGGATATCCGTGGCGTAGATTGAACCTCAAGCTGTGCAGGACACAAAATTTTAAATTCTAGCTAAAGAATACACACAAATAGAAACAGAATATAGGTCTGTATAGTAAAGCTCATAAAGCTAACATGTACTCCGTTAAAATATAAATCCTTCTCTAAAGCTAGTAAAGTTGAGTGCGAATAAAAATTAAGTTATATACCAAAATGCTAGGAGAAAATAAGTGCAAAGAGAGGCAACATGCTTCTTAGCAACAAAATATATTCTCAGAGTACCTCGGCTTCCTTCTTAGCAGCAGGAGCCTTCTTCTTTCGGCCAATTTCCACACCATAATGCTGGAGGTACCATTGCTTGAATGGAGCAGCATCAACCTGCACAATAGCACTCTTCACAAGTGTCTGGGTTCTCACAAGTTCATTGTTTGAGGCATTGTACACCACATCAAGGATACGGGTCTTGCGCGTAACAGCTTCACTACCCCATGAATAATTGCCAGTGTCCAGCCTCAGTGCCCTCCATTTCACATTCCCTCCCCTCACACGAACACGTCTTACCGTCTTGTCACTGGACAATTTAGTATTAGCCGGCTGACGGCCAAGCTCATACCTAGCCATACAAATAAGAGTAACAAAGTTAAACAGTTACAGTGACAGTTTAACCGAAACTACTTGGTGTAAATTGTAAATTTGTTTGGATATTAGGGGCAAATTGGTCAATTTGGAAATAAATTGACTCTGAATTTTTTGTAAAATGACAATCTGCATTTTGCACTACCAAATGCGGGACACACAAACAAGGAACAAGCTATGGAAATAAAATTTTCATTTTTCTCCTCTGTATGAAAATTTTCTCCTTTGTTCATCCTCTTACAAGCTCTTATTCAGATCCTCGTCACCCCAATTCATCCAAGAGATGCCATGTGCAATCTATGTACTTCAAATTATTCCATAATTCTAGCAAAAATTCCAATTCAATAATCAAATTTTATTTCACTGGTGAAATTAGTTATCAGATAGTGTAGAACCTCCTCCAACGAAAGGTTTGCTGGAGATGTCAAAATGCTGACCACAATCGAGACCACTCGAGTGAAAATGGGAATAAAACAATTACCGACATGAGGTTCATTTCAACAAGATCAAGCAAATGCCAAAGGTCATTTCATCCCTGCTCAGCAAATTGGAGCTTCCCGAAACAGGCAACGTAAAATCATATATAAAAAACAAACAAGGCTACCGCAAACTATTCAAACACTCACTAAAAACAAATCAAGGACGCAATAATAGTTGAAATTGCTACACTGTCCACACTCGGATTAACTAGACGACAACATTGGTACAGCAAAAAACACAGTTCCATAATTGAACAACTCTAACATTAGCCATAACAAGTAAGACATCCATAACAAAAATTAACATGCTATCTCACAATTCTAAGGCGGGCATCATATGCAATAGCAACAATAAAAAAACGCCTAAAAATCAATAATTTCCTCCAAAACCCTGCATTTTGACTTCATAAGAAGAAAATCTACACCAGATCCAACTGGAAGCATAAAGACAAGATTTTATAAGATTAAAAAAAATTAAAAAGAGGTGTAACAGGGAAAGACGATCTAAACTCACTTGCGCTTCTTGCGCCAGGCCTTCTTCTTCCCGCCGGTGGCACGGCGTTTGTGCATGGAGTCCCGCGAGATACCTGCCCAAAATTAAAAAAACACACCAACCGGCCACTTCAATCAGTAAAACGGAGAAAGCGGAGAGCGATTGGGGTGAGAAGAGTCGTTGTACGGTAGCATACCCATTTTCGACGCCGGCGGCGGAGTAGACCTGAGCTCCGGCGAGGCGGCTGGCGGCGGCGGGAAGGCGAAAAGTTGCTTATATCCTCGGCCGACTCTCGAAACCCTATCTCGTAATTGGGCCGATGCCTATTTACCCGTTTGCCCGCTTTTCAGATGAATTTATCCATTTACCCGTTCAATATGTTTTTTCTTCTTCTCCTTTTATTTTTATTTTATTTTCTTAATTGTGTTAACTAATTTATGCCAAGATAATATGTACAATAAATTTCATGCCATTTTGAATCCATCGAGCAATAAATATGCAACAGATTTTTTTTCTTCTGAATTTCATGTCTATATAAATCCTGTCATGCGAAGATCATTAATATTGATATATGCTTGTCTTTGTATATATAAATATTAGAAGTTATGGCAGACGGTTCATGAGTTGGGTAGGAGTTAATAATTTTGAGGCTGACAACAACAACTTATAAGTAACAGATTAGAGTTGAGTGCAAGTCCCTCATTTTACTTGAATTCATGTTTTATACTATAATTATTAACAAATGTAATTGAACAATTTAGATGCCATGTATAAAATATGTCCATCCAAACAGCTAACGATTAAGAATATCATATATTTTAATTAGTAAATGGTAGACTATACTTGCAAATTTTTTGAGTTTTAAACTTAATTAAATTCTGTAGGATTAGAGAGCGTGACAGCAAGAACTAAAGAAGCAGTAGATGGTGACCAATTAGAAAAATTAACCAAGTCTGCAATCTAAATTTCGACTTGGTCAACTACAAAGCCATGCAAATGATACAAACTCATCTCACATCATTACCTTTGTTTTAATCCAATATGGCAAACCTTGTTTGATTATCAGCCTCTTCCATATATCATCCCTCTTGTCAATTATCGTGCCCAATTACTCTTTGCTACTGCATTCTGAAAACACTACCTTAGTTTTTTATGTTATATGCTAAGGATCATCCATGTACATTTCGCATAGAAATATTAAAAGCATGCAGCCCATCATCATTAATATGCTTATTTATCATTAAACAGAACAAGCTCTTGATCAGAAACAACATAACGTTGTCTGTAATAATTGGAGCTGAATTGTGATCACATTTCCTTTCCAATAATAATTTGAATGCTACAAGATAAATTATATGTGCATGTATGCTCACCAATTCATTCATTTGTTTGCTTTAGCATCGTTTTGAGTGTGGTATATTTAAACTAAAACTGAATCAAAGTTCTTACATTGTTATTATCGCTTTTAGCTTGTCTGTTATCTTGCTAGGTCTTTGGAGTTCTCTTTTGTCTACCCTGCAACATCTAACAAAGGCACCGGCAGATGTTTGTCATCTCCTCTGGTGTGGCAGGCATTGGCTCATCTCTATTCTCAGATCAATGTCTATGTTTAGCACCCCTAATACTTCCACTATTAACAGTACTTAAGAACTCCAATTTGAAAAGGAAAGAACATTAAATTACAATAGGATGCATCTTTAGCTGCTTGAATTTACGATACAGGCAAGGCAAGCTAATTTCGAACAACATGTTGATGTTTTGTCTCCCTCTTACTGTCTAGCACCCTCGTCATTATCTACCTTGCTTACGCCGTCCTCTTCAAGAATGTGTTTCCTTTGTTTATTACAGTCTTGACACATTCCACTAAGCACCTTTCACATAACTGCCGGATAATTTCTTACTACTTCGTCTATAATATTTGCCATGCACATACGGGCTAGAAGCTTTATTTTATTATTATAACAGTAGGAATCTTTCCTTTGGATGTGAATCTACATAGGTTTGCATGTAAGAGTGTTAAATAAGTCCTGTGAGTTCCAGTACCAGTGCAGGATCATTTGTCTAGCTGCTGATCCAAGCCTACTCTCATAGAAGATGGGAGACATGGTACTAACAAGTCGACGCCCATCATTTTAATCTCTCCTTAATTCTACGATGCTCATGTATATCGAGTTATCAACACTGTTCTAATTTTGGTAGGCAATCATAAAGGAGGTGACTAGTGAGGTAGTAGAAGGAAAGGTTGATTGGAAGGGAAGGCCAGCGATCAAAGCAAAGCATGGCGGCCAATTTCCATCCCTGCTCATTCTCAGTATTACTTAATATCACATTAGAATACAAGAAATTCTTGGAAATACCCATCTATCGTTTCATGCCACTAACAATATCTGTATTGTTTTCTTCTTGCTTGTGAAGCTGCCTTTGGGTTCGAGAACTTGGCGATCCTGGGGTTTGCTGTGAATGGTGTCACGTACTTCAATGGAATTATGCATTACGAGTTAGCAGGAGCAGCAAACGTTCTCACCAACTTCATGGGTACCAGCTATCTCGTCACTATAGTAATTGCCTTGCTAGCGGACACCAAAGTAGGCCGATACAGGGCTGTTGTTCTATCAGGATGCATCGAATTTTTGGTAAACAAAGACTCAAAATATATGATTTATCTTATTCACTCTCAACATGAGATCAATTGTTGTACATATAGCAGTTATCTATGGCTGATAAATATCTACTATCAGGGGCTTGCTCTCCTCACTATCCAAGCTCACTACCCCCACCTCAAGCCACCGCTTTGCAACATGTTTATGACCAAGTGTGACACAGTTTCGGGCGGCAACGCCGCGATTCTCTTCGTGGGTTTGTACCTGATCGCCGTTGGCACAGGCGGGATAAAGGCCGGTCTGCCGTCGCATGGCGCCGACCAATTCAACGAGAAGGACCCGGTGGAGACGAAGCAGATGTCGAGCTTCTTTAACTGGCTGCTGCTCAGTCTTTGCATCGGGGGTGCGATCAGCTTGGTGTTCATCGTGAGGATTCAGACGGACAAAGGCTGGGACTGGGGATTCGGCATCTCGTCCATTGCCATGTTCTTGGCCATCATCATCTTTGTCTCCGGGTTCAACAAGTATAGGATGCATGTCATTCATGGATCCAGTGCACTGATCGAAATCGTTCAAGTGAGAACATTACTCCTCTGCTTTGCTTCACAAATTACTGCAAATCAAATAGTAGCGAACATTACAGATTTGATCACGTAAAAGCAAAATGACACTACCATCAAAATTGGGAGTGTATCACGAGTTAACTTATACATAGGCGTCAATATGCATGCAGGACAGGCATCTAACTATAAACACTAGTGCATTTTGTGTGGCATTGATCCGTCGTTTGCAAAAAAAACTGATTCAAGTTGTTCATATAACCACTAGTAGCTTATATAATGGACGGTTTGAAATATGTATGGATAGGTGTATGTTGCTGCCTTCCGGAACAGAAACCTTAAACTTCCAGACAACTCGAATGACCTCTATGAGATCCAATCAGACAAGGAATCCGGCGATGAAATAGAATTCTTACCTCACAGAGACGTCTTTAGGTACGTACATACTTATAAAATTTATCCATTGTCATCAACTAAAACAAGTTGAACAAATCCTGAATTTGCACCCTGTTACATATGTACACATGACTCCAGATTCTTGGACAAAGCAGCAATCAAGAGCTCAGAAATAGCAACAACACAGACAATCAATCCATGGAGACTAAGTAGAGTAACCCAAGTGGAGAACGCGAAGATCATACTCGGAATGGTGCCCATCTTTCTGTGCACCATCATCATGAGCACTTGCCTAGCCCAGCTCCAGACCTTCTCCATAGAGCAGGGCATCACCATGGACACCAAGGTCGGGAGCCTCTCCATCCCACCGGCCACCCTTCCCATCATCCCCATCTCCTTCATGATCATCGTCATCCCTATCTACGACCGCCTCTTCGTTCCCCTCGCCCGCCACTTCACCGGCCACCCCAACGGCATCACCCACCTCCAACGCATCGGCGTTGGCCTCGATCCCTCTCCGCCACCTCCATGGCCGTGGCCGCACTCATCGAGGTGAAGCGCAAGAACGTTGCGAGGAGCCATAATATGCTGGACGCCATCCCTATATTGCAACCACCCCTGCCCATCAGCGCTCTCTGGTTGTCGCTTCAGTACTCCATCTTTGGTGTAGCCGACATGTTCACCTATGTTGGGCTGCTTGAGTTCTTCTACTCCGAGTCGCCGGCGGCGCTCAAATCCATCTCCACCTGTTTCTTGTGGAGCTCCATCTCACTGGGTTACTTCTTTAGCACTATTCTCGTGAGTTTGGTGAACAGAGCAACCAGGGATGTGACGAGGAGCGGCGGGTGGTTGGCTGGGAACAACATCAATAGGAACCACCTCAATCTGTTCTACTGGTTGCTATCGATTCTGAGCGTCATCAACTTCTTGAACTACTTGTTCTGGTCGAAACGGTACAAGTACCGGCCGCAGTTGCCCATCGTTGTTCCTAGCAAGGTCCTTCTTAATTAGACGACCAGTGGGTTGATCATTAACGCATCTAGTTGTTGGCTTGTTGCTAAACATCTCATGCTCTGTACTGCATCTCATGGAAGGTTGAAGTTTACGAGTTAAACTAAGGAAAAGTTAATTATGGGCAAAACATGAGTTCAGCAGAAACGTGATTCATTTCCTGTAAACATTGTGCATATCAAACAGCAAACAAAAAATAAACTCAAACTTCAGCATCAACTATCTGCTATCAATCCTGGCAGACCACAAAGATAAAAGGTTTTCAAGTCGACAAGACCCTGGCCCCCAACCTGTTCTACTTCTCTTTCTTACAAAGCAATTGTGAGAGAACCTGGATCTCAAAATCTTCATGAAAAGAAAGTTTGGCCTAGAGTAAAACCAAAATAATACAATTCTGTAGCACATTGCTAGACATGATCAATAATAAAAATATTTATTTTAATATATGTTTTAGACTTATGATAAACACGAATCGGACTAAAACAAACAACCAAAAAACAGTTCCTTAACACTATCGTTGAAAAATATTCATATGAAAAATAAAAAATTTCAGACCCCACCAACTCACCAGGCGCTACTTTGCTTTACCTGAAAAACCAACACTTTCAGGTCGCCTAACGTCGATGACGGCAAGACAGCACCACACCGGAAATGATTGGACAACGATGATGGCCGGAGGGCAGTTATAACACCCCAAATCTGGTTCACGCTCGTGAACCGAACCGGTATGTTACAGGCCCCGGTTAGGTCGGCTAACCCGAACCTAACTCATACGGATCCAATCTCGGCGTCTTAAGATGAAGATACAACTCTCAAAGCATGGATGAATGCACAAACCCTAACATGGTACTACATGAATGACATACAAATCAAAGTACACACCAAGACAATCCCGATAAAAATTAATAAAAACTTTGAAATATAACGGACAGAGTTTCCCCTAAAAATGCAATTAGGGGCCACCCTGTCAAATATACATATGCAAATATATATCTAACCATATATCAAATAATTTCATTCATACAAAATACAAAATCTAACATGCTGTAACTTATTTTGAAACTTGGGTCTCAACCCACTACGCTGCCATTGCGCAATCTATTCGTGTTCACATCATCTCATCATGTCTTAACAATTAATCACGTCACATCATCATGTCTTAAGCATTTAATCACACCATATAATAATATCATAAACACAATATAAACACTCAATTGACTGACATGTGTGCAAGCGACAACAATGCTCCTCCGTCCAAACTGGCTCCTCCAACTCGTAATTGTTACCTACATATAGTATAAAAACACGTCAGTAACAAGTGTTACTGGTCCGAAAAATAAAATAACTATAACAAGCTGGCTATGAGAGCAAACTCTCATATGAAAGAAAACATCATATACTCCACGTGAACACTCTGAAGGGCACTACTGAGGAGCCACTGGGCTGCAGACCCGGTAGCATCCCGAACTTACTGATCTGCTGCTGGTACTGTGCCGCTCTCGGCACTTCTTTTTCAGTACTTCACGTGAAACTTTATCCTAAGCCCTCTCCTTACCTCCATATTTCTCCTGGCCTTGAGCACGAAGGCCGAGTACTCTCAGGCAGTCGCCTTTAGTACCCTTTGAACCACAAGTCCGGACATGCGCTGTACTAAACAGTACCCGTTAACCTCCACGTTCTCCGGGTGTGAGGAACTCAAACGCGGAGTTGTCAGGATCCCTCGGGAATGGAACAGTCCGCTGGCACTAATCCAGAGCCCGCTTTGACTGTCACGGCATCCGCTCATGGTACGTGCAGTCGGTTTCTCCATCTCTCGTCTCACTGAAAACGCAAAAACTACATATATATAGGGCTGGGTAGGGATTTATATAATAGGCCCGAAGGCAACTTGTGGTGGATCTTGTTTTCGAAATCATCCTCGAGGGATCTCATCCTCGAGGGGTTATTAATCCGGAAATCTGTTCGGCTAGATGGCCCGAGTTAAGTGGGATCCAATAAAACGCCACTTAACCCGTCCTGCAAATGATAAGATAAACATACAATAGAAAGACGTAAAACAGAGTCGAGTCCTAAACGGACCTGGTAGAAGCTCCAAGCGTGTCATCGCGCCTAGGCGGCGAGCTCCTACTCCGTACCTACACATCAAAACTAAATACTAACGCCCACTAACTACATGATGCATCAAAATCAATGAATATCACACGACATAATAATCATCCCTCAAATAATCGATCAATAATCAATAATCATAAAAGTGAAAATAATTCTATCATCCTATTCATTCCAATTTATCGTGTTTCCTAAGTTACATCGTGCTCAATTAGCATGCTTATACTTCATCTCATTAGATCACTTACTTAATCTCATCATGCACATCTTTACTTCATTCATAGTATGGCATTCATCATGACAACTAGTTAATTCTAGCATGCTATGCTAACAATCATAATCAATTTTAAATAACTCAATCGGAGGTAATTATACCTCACGTAGTCGGCAATCGGCGACGGCTAGGGTTCCGTCGCGTGTCTCGGAGCTCAAATTCGGCGCTCATCGGCGTCCGAAGCTCGATCGGGCTCGACTGGGTGAGCCCCGTGGAAGATCCGGTGAATTCCGGCGAATTCCAGATTTTCCGACAGTTTTCGGCAGTTTTCCGGCAGCTTTCGGCGGTTTTCCGGCAACAGTCGCCGGCGGCGTCTACTGGCCGGAAAGTGGTCGTGTTGGGTACCCTTGGAACCGGCTCGGCGAGCCCGACTCATCTACGAGGTCGACGCGGCCAACGGAGGTGGCGGCTCGCCGGAAAATGCATAAAACCGAGCCGGCGGTGATGGTGGCTAGATCCGGCCGGCCACGGCGGCGATGGCCTCCGTTCCGGTCGAGGAAGGTCGCTGGAGGGCTGAGGGTGCTGAGGCGACCGACCGATCGTGGCGGCGCCGGTCGCAGCGCGGAATCGGCGACGGAAGCGCAACGCGGGCGCGGCGTCGCGGCGTGGCTTCCTCGCGTCGCGGCGGCCCGATTGGGGCCGGACTTGGTCGGGCAGCATGGCGACGTCATCGCGGGGCTAGGCGGCGACGATCGGCGGCCGGGCGGCGTCCACGGCAGTGGCGGCGACGCGCACAGTGGCGTGCGTCGAGGCAAGGGTCTGGGGAAGAAAGGCATGGGCGAGAAAGAGACTGTGGTGGCAAACTCGTAAATATTACTTGACTCGTCTCCGACTCGAGTCAAAAATAATATTTAAGTCGTAGAAAATTCCAAAAAAATTGGGAAAAAATCCCATAAAATCAAACAACACCAAAACATCATAATGATATGCTCTAGAACTATCAACCCACCCAAAATGCCCGTAACGCGTCCTAACGCGGTAAACGACCTAAAACTAATTCTACGATCCATTATATATCATAATAAAAAAATAAACTGCATACTCTCATATATTCTGATAACTCATTCTTTTCTGTTGTGTTCATGACGTTATCATCATATACTTGGGTACACATGACCCTCATAGCTCATACATGAGACCGGCGTCGGCTCAGTACACGTGTTCTGAAACTGACTCGACTCGAAAATAACGGTCGAACCAACCGGTTCTAAATATAAAACCCTGACTTGAATCGCGGGTTTTACAGCAGCGACGACAGACGGTAGCAACGGGCGGTTGATGACAAGTCACACCCTCTTGATGACAAGGCTTCGTCTTCTCCGCCTCCTTCCATCATGGGCCCTCGCATTCCAAGTAGAGGCGTTGGTGGCTTCATCCATGGCCGGTTCTTCATCTAATGTATCCGCCTCTACATCTTTGTGGCGTTTTAGTTTGCCACCTGCTCTCCTCGGGACTTTTGACCTGACAACTATTATTTTGACATTTATTATTTTTTTTAAAAAATTAGACTTTACACTGGCCCAATTGGAGGGTCGGATCTTCTTTTTATTAAAAATGACCACCAAGCAGCCTCAAGCGGCCTTGCCGATTACAGGGCGGCAATACATAGTAGGCCAAATAGGGCCATACGGGTAAAGATCGACCTTTTTTTTCTGCCCGGCCAGATCCAAATGTCGTAGGTTGGATTAGGCCTTCTCTCGGCCAGATCTAGATCTGGTCAGAGAAGGGCCAGGTGTAGCCATTGGCAGCCAAACCTAGTTGGCAATCACCGGATCCTGCGTGTAGCAAAAAAACTAAAATTTTTGTGGCCACCACCCCGCCATAGTAACCACCCTATTGTGGACACCCCTCTTCCCCGCTCTCCATCGACCCCGCCACCCCGTTGCCCCCATGGCCTGACAAGGTCACCGGCGTCCGGCTCGGCCGCTTGGCACATCATTTTTTAAAAAAATAATAGATTTGGGCCGTCCTTATAATCGGACGGCCTAAATCAAAGTTTAATTTTTTTGAAAACAATAGTATCTGAGCTATCTTTGTAATCAGATGGCCTGGATTAAAGTCCAGGGTATAAAATTTTTTTTGCCCTAGGCTCACCTCAGCGTCCCTCCTCCAAAAGTAGGATGTTTAATCTTAGATGCTTTGTATTTTGTATGTATGTGGTAAAAAATTTTACTGTATTCTTCGTTGTATTTGTTGTTATTATTGATTCAAGCATTATACATGCACACAAAGTTATTTAAGTTGATTCATAGTTTTAAAATATGAAATTTATTATAAGTTAGTACTAAATAATATAATTTAACTTGATTTACTATAAGTTAGTACTAAATAATAAAATTAAATCGAAGTTATATATGACTATTTTCATTTCAGAATTAAGAGTAAACTCCATAATTCTATAGTGAAATCCATTAAAAGACTAAAACTAAGTAATAAAGAATAAATAAAACACTATCCGCCCTCTTGTGAATATAATGTACGCACCTTAAGCGATGACTAAACCAGAAATCACTTTAAGGTGGCTTTTAAAGACGATCTTTAAGTGATCGTCATCTATAATTCACGCTTATTAGTGTCATTTAAAATATTATAAGTGACGTAAGAATCAGGTGTCACCTAAAGAATGTGTCACTTAAAATACCTTAAATGACACCCTGTTTAAAAGATTTTGTTTAGTTCTTTTTTTAAGAGGAAATCTCGTTTACCATCTCGTCACCATTCTGTCAACCCCCTCCCCTCCTTTTTTCTCCACGCAAGGCGTCACTTAAAAGTATTTAATTTGACGGTAAAAAGGTGTTATTTAAAATACCTTGTTTAAAGGTTTTATTTAATTTAAAATAAAAAAAGTGAAAATACCTAGTCTCATCCCCTCCTTATACATTGTCAACCGCCTCCCCACTCTTTTCTCCCTCTTTACAATCCCTCTCTTTACACTCAACCCTCTCCTCCCCTTTACAGCTACCCTCCCTCTAATTGCCCCTTCCATAGCATGTGAAGGTGAACATCATTATTAATTGGATCGTCTTTATCGTTAAGAATTATTCCTACATTGGTCTCACTTTTTCTAACCTTAAATTTAACTTTTAATCCAAATTGAAGTAGTATTCATCGCTTGAACGGATTGCGAAAGAGAATGAACATGTTTAATCATTAATTAATAAAGATGATTTATGAAATAAATATCTCTACAACCCTTATAAAAATCATCTCCCTTGGAAAAAAGTTTAATCTTTAACTGCTTTTTATTTTATATGTATGTGGTAAAAATTATAAAATATTAATAAGTCTATTTACTTATATTTTGCTCTATTTTGTTATCTTTATTAATATTATTTATTAGAACATTAGACATACACACGAATTTCTTTAAGTTGATTCATAGTGTACAAGATATGATATTTACTACAAATTAGTATTCAACAATATAATTAATTCGAACTCATATGAGACTATTTTAATTGCAGAGTAAGCTCTATAGATACGCCCTTCTATAATAAAGCCCATTATAAAAATAAACCTAAGCAACGAAGACTAAATAAAACAATATCCACACTACGTACAAGGATTGCGAAGACAATTGACGCACTTTAAATAGACTAAATAAGACATCGCATAAGGTGACCTTTAGCGATGCCAGATGTGGAAGTAAATAATTTAAAGTGACACTATTAGAGTTGCAACTTTTATATAATAAGTGGCGATCCTTAAGATATTTTAAGTGATGTTTATTAGTGTTACTTAAAATATTATAAGTGTGTCACTAAAAATTCCTTAAATGATATCTTGTTTATAGTTTTTATTTAGTTTTTTAAAAAAATAAAAAACGTGGTTCCTCATCCACTCACCAGTCCCTCCCTTCTCTCCACATCAAAGGCATCATAAATTGACGCTAAAGGGAGTCTCTTAAAATAACTTAAGTGACACCCATTTATTTTGTTCCTTAAAGGTTTTATTTACTTTAAAATAAAAAAAGGTGAAAATCACCTACTATATCCCCTCATACCATCATTGAGTTGTAGCCTAGATCTAAGTTGTCAAGGCTGCACACTAGAAAGATTTATGGGTTTATGTACGTCACTAATTAAAAATTATTTTTTAAAACTTTCTCCACCTCGGATCAAAATATTATTTATTATCGAACCGCTTTTGGGTAGTATGGACATATTACTTGAGTTATTTTAAATATTTGAAGATTAGAAAAGGATGAATAAGAGTAATAGAGTCAAAGGCATCAAAGGCAGATCAAAATTAAAGACGACAAAATTCAATATTTTATGTAAATTATAAAAATCAAAGGAAATAATGAATTTATGGTTATCAAGCCACCATGAACTAACTTAATGATGCATGTTGAACCTTAAAGAACCACGTAATCTTCTATGTCTTCCTCGCTTGTGGCAATGTTTTTTTTTATCATCTTACATGGTATTGTTCCACGGGAAGGGCACCTAAGTCCCACCGAACTTTCAAATTGAAATGATTTAATAACAAGAGCAATCGCACGCCTGAAAATATTGGTGACTCTATGTAAGCAACAAATAATGGCGTTTGAGACGAGGATGTGATGCGACAAAGAAGTACTAAAGAAGATTGGCCCATCTACATCATCTCAATTTAAAGAAGAACGAAGCCAATTTGAAGCAAATATGGAAGCAAACCAGCACAGAGGAGAAAATGTGCAAAAAATTTCAATAACTTGAAGTTAGTGCTCAAAGAAGGAAATGAAGAAAGGGTTAATACAAGTAGGATCATGTTGGGACAAGATGAAAACTAATATGCAAGAAGCAATGAAGAGATGGACCAACCATTGGAAGTCATACAACTGATTTTGACGCCAACTAATGATCCAAGAATGCAAAGTGGAGGATAAGTACCAAACAAGCTATTAAAGAACGAATCTGCTAAAGCATAGAGGGGATGCAACGACCAGAAGCTATGATGTAATAAGTGCTCACCCACATACAATGAGCTAGTGTTGCAACCAAGAGCTCATCAAAAGAAGACAAACATCCCTTATAATGTTCAACAATGGACCAACCTCAAGAGGCCAAACAAATACCTTCAACTCCCACAAATCAAATTATATCATCGACAACTGTTACAACAAGAACAATCGTCACAACATTAATGGATAAGATGAACATGCCTCATGAGATTAATAATTTTTCTTTTAGTTTAGGTACATAATCCATCTACAGGGTATTAACTATAGCACTTGATTGCCCAAACAGATTTTGGCGCGACACTACCAAGTGTTACAATCAAGTAGGAATGAGCCTTGTCCGCTCCCACACTCAGCTTGGCTTTTGGAGCCACCTTGCTACTAGTCATTGTACCCATACTCATGGTATGACCTTCCATTTTCCTAACAACCAGTTTTCATTGTGTTTCCATTGTCAATTGCAACCATGGTGCCTATCCCAATGGTACCACCAACAGTGCCAACAAGTCAAATGCCAATTCTCGCTACAATTTTGTCAACAAATCAGCTTCTTGCCTAGCCATCAACTGAACTTCCAACAATTCCAACCACACCATTCACATTGGTGTTAGACCACTATCAAGAATTGAAGACCGAAAAGGATGCACAAGTTGTTCTTATCACTGCCGCGTTCATAAAGAAAGACAAAGAAAAGGTTGAAGTAACAAAGTGCCTCCATCCCTTAGTTGACAAAGTCTACTTTGAGGTTTTGCCTGAGAAGCACAAGCACCTAACCTTCACGAAGCTTGACGAAGATGGCAACCATTGGACCATGTCACAATCTTCAAGATCTAGTGCGGCAAAATCATAACAAATGGAAAACTAAAGCTCTAGCAAATCCTAGCATCCCTCAATGACAATTCATTGAGATGGTTCAACCACTGTCTGCATGGCTTGATTAGTCCATTGGAGGAGTTAGCCTAGTAGTTCACAACACATTTTTGGTTGATGGAGATTCCAGTAAAGATCGAACACCTAAGACAATGTTGAAGAGAACCAGGTGAAGAATTTGCTACATATATGAAGAGATTCAAAAACTTATTATCACAAATTAAAGAGATGTGACATCAAGAAAATTGTGAAGAATTATGAAATGAATGCAGGATGAGCTGCATGGTTCTTAAGTGGTACATAGTGCAATACCTTTGAAGAACTCTTTGATAGATTATTGATATATAAAAAACTTGACTGAATTTCAACAAGAACAAAGAATGAAGCAGTCTCTATCAATGTCATTGTCGAGCTTGGTTACATAAATAACGAGTGGGAAGAGAATCAGCATAACAAGATTGGAAGTCAAAGAGACAGCTCGAGAGCCTTGACAATAGCGTGAGAGAAACATTGAAGATTATACATTTAAGATTAGAAGATGAGAAGTGGTTCGAGGTGTTGAAAAGTAAAGGGAAATCAAGTCATGGACTGCGAAGAATCTGCTAAAGCCGGAGGATGAAAAGAAGGAGAACTTTTGTTAATTCCACCAAAGGTTAGGCTACTAGACAGTGAAGTGTAGAGAAGTGATGGTGAGGATCCAAGAGTTGGTTGACAAAAGTAAGATCAAGTACAAAGATCTAACTGCTAATGTGATAATGGTGAACCACTCTTCTTCGCCAATGAAGCTTCACAAGGACAAAGAGGAGAGAGATCAAGAAATGAAGGTAGATATCATTAAAAATCGAAGCCATGGAGATGTTACCCATTTCAATTAAGGAAGAAAGAAAAGTTGTCCCCCATTACAAGTACATGAAGCACATGTTGCTAGTGCTACGTAAAGACCTCGCGAATGAGCAAAAGAAGAAAAGGAGTTTTACGAAGAAAAGATGGAAGCCCATAATGTTGTTTCGAAGGCATCCATTCAAGAAGAAAACAAGTCAAAGCTTTTGTTGAAACACAAAAGAACAATGCTTTGCCTGATATGCAGCTTTAGCAAAAAGATCATGATTCAAGGAAGGATGCAATATTATATTGGAGGAGGCACACAACTTGTTGCAGTTTATTGAGATTGTTCTTCCTGAGTTCTTGTCAATTGGGTCTCGAACACATCCCTTATCATGACCCTTTCATGATTAAGTGTTAGCTACCTAGTAAAAGCTTAAAATATTTGATCACATTCGCCCATAATGAAGACTCAAATATGCTTGAGGAGCAAGAGGAGCTTCATATAAGCCATGGGTCAACTACACATCTCCACCTCTATGTCTTGGCATTGCAACTAAGCCATGATCTGAGACAACATCTATGTTGGGAGCTTCAATCAAGATTAATGCTGTTAAAAATGACACGGAAAGGATATCTATGCATGACAAAAGGTGACAAAAGAGAGCAAGGTCACCTCTGAACCACACAAAGAAAAGGTGCACAAAATGAATTTGACGCAAAAGGAGTTTGAAAACCAAAGCAAAAAGATAGAAAGCAGGAAATGATACTAGGACAAAATTTGTAGATCTACCATTGTTAACCAAGAGAGAAGTTTAGCTTTGGAAACTAGGTTTGGTGAGCGAAAAGTCGCTCCTAAATTCAAAATGTTCGTCAATTATTATATCTCAATCCATGAGAGGTCATCCTGAGAAAAAAATAGTAAAAATTAAAGCAATAAATTAAAAAAAGAAAATGGTAGAAAAAAAGATCAAGAAGAAATCAAAAAGAAAAAGAAAAAGACGAGGTGAAAAATTTTAAGAAAAAGATAGAACTGTTGTATTCCATCCTGGGTAAGCCATTCGGATTACGACATGGCATACTCGAAAGCCCTAAGAAATACATGGGAAAGGGGGTTGGATTTACCCTCCAAATCTTCTCTAATTTAAGGCAAAACATTATGTGAGGCGAAGTGAGATTTGACCCGTTGGTGTCAATTAGGTGGTTCGTGAACTTTTGATTTTTTTTCCAAGAAAATTTAGTCATTTGAATATATTTTGTTGATTTTTCTTTATAAGGTGCTTGCAAAAGTTGGGAAGGGGGACTAATTTTTTGTTGTGAAGCTGCTTTGGGTTTGAGAACTTGGCCATCTTGGAGGTTGATGTGAATGGTGTCGCGATCTTCAATTGAATAACGCATTATGACTTAATAAGAAAAAGCATCAAACTTTCTCACCAACTTCATGGGTAACAACTATCTCATCATTATAGTAGTTGCCTTGTTAGTGTTGAGTTTATCCCACATTAGTCGTAGATAACGTTGGTGGCTTGTTTATAGGCTAATGAGAAAGTCTTATTCTCTGAACTAGCTTTTGGATTAAGAGAGGCACCTATTGCAAGTCCCTTTTGGGGGCCCAAAGGGCCAAACAGTAGTATCAGAGCTTGGTTGGGAGTCAAAAGGGCCCAAGAAATGGTATCATTGCTTAATTGGGGGCCCAAAGGGCCTAAAAAGTGGTATTAGAACTTAGTTGGGGCCCAAAGGGCCTAAGAAGTGGTATCAGAGCCAAGTTTAAGCCAGGTTTGCTAGCGATTGTGGATGCTTCTTTTATGAGTTCCACCTATTTGCCAGGTGGGTGCCGAGAGAGTGCCAGATAATGATGGTTTCAAGAAACGCCCGATGTGTGAAAGAGAGTTGTTAGGTTTATCCCACATCAGTTGTGGATGATGTTGGTAACTTATTTATAGGCTAATGGGAAAGCCTTATTTGTAAAACCCGTGACTCGAGTCAGAGTTTTACGAGAGTGAACCAGTCGGTTCGAGTCGAGTCAGCTTCATGGACCGCGAGCTGGGTTGAGGCCAGCTGTGAGTTATGAGCAATGAGGGTCATGTATGCTCAAGTGTATGATGATAACGCCTGAAAGATGATGAAAAAATGGGTTATCAAGTATATGGAGGTATGCAGTATTGATTGTTATTTTTATTTGATCGTAGAATATTTTAGGGCCGAATGACGAATTAGGACGCGATATAGGTGAGTTCGGGTGGGTTATCAGTTATAGAGCATGCCATTTGGATGTTGTTGTGTTTGTTTTATTTTATGGAATTTTTCCATATTTTTCTAGATTTTTTTAGAATTTATTACGAACTAGTTATTATTTTGACTCGAGTAGGAATCGAGTCAATACTTATTTACGAAACTGCCATCGCAGCGCACTTTTTCTTCCTCCCGACCCTTCTTCTTCCCAAACCCTATCCGCCGCGCCACTTGTGGTCGCCGCCGCCGCCGCTGCCGACGCTGTACGGCCGCCGATCAACGCCGCCCCGCCCCGCCGTGCTGTCGCCGTGCCGCCCCGACCCACCCCGGCCACCGTCGCGCCGCCACGACGCCGGAATCGCCCCACGAAGCCGCCTCGGCCGTCGCCACTCCGAGCCGGATTCCGCCGCCGTCTGGGCCGCGCCGCCGCCGCCGTGACCCTGACGACCACCCCTCGCCGTCGCCGACGTTTCCCCATCATCCCGACCGCCGTCGAGGCCGGCCGGAGCCCCGATCGGAGAACGCCGCCGCCGCCACCCACTTTCGACGCCGCCGCCGACGGCCATCGCCGCCTCGGCTACTCTGTTTGACACCACCATCGGACCAAGCTCGTCGAGCTGGTGCCGATAGACCCCCTGATTGCCCCGTCCCAAATCATCGCCGGAAAACCGTCGGAATCCGCTGGAAAACAGCCGACACTTGCCGGAAAACCGCCGGAACCGCCGGAAATTGGATTTGTGGGAAATTCGCCGGATCATCCGCCGAACGCACCCGGTCCAATCTGATCGGACTTCGGACGCCGCTAGGTGCCGAATTCGAGTTTCGAGCCACGAAACGGAAACTCTAGCCGTCGCCGATTTTCGACGACGCGAGGTATAATTTATTTTAATTTAATTATTTGAAAGTTTTGATTATTAGAATTGCATGCTAGGATTGGTGAATTGTGTGTTATAATAATATATATAAATGTAGATTTGATTAAGGATAAAAATATGAAATTTGTTTGATTGTGTGGTGTTAAAAATAGAAGTTATGAAACTAATTAGGGTTATTAAGTAATAATCATGATCTAATCAAACTAGCTTAAGTAGACTCGCTAGAATTGATATAGGTTGATGTGTGTTGATTGACGTGTGATTGTGTTGATTGTGTGTGCATGCTATAGGATATGTGATTCATCATGCGGGCGTTAGTTTTTAGCTTGATTGTGTAGGTACGGTGTAGGAGCTCGCCGCCTAGGCGCGTGGACCCGTTTGGAGCTTCTACCAGGTCCGTTTAGGACTCGTTCTCTGTTTTACGCTACTCTATTGTATATTTGATTTATCATGTGCAGGACGAGTTAAGTGGCGTTTTATCGGATCCCACTTAACTCGGGCCATTTAGCCAACAGTTTTATTTCGGATTAATAACCCTCGAGGATGAGATCCCTCGAGTTTGTTTTCGAACTTCAGATCCAGCTCACGATGCCTTCGGGCCTATTGTATAAATCCCAACCCAGGCCTATATATATATAGTTTTCGTGTTTTCGGTGAGAGATGGAATGAGGGTTACTTGCGGCCACGTCTTCAGATAGGGCGTGTGCCCGGAAGAGCGGGCTCTGGAGCTGGGGAGAACCCACTTCGTTCCCGAAGGATCCGGACAACTCCACCTTTGAGTTCCTCAAACCCGGAGAAGTGTGGAGGTTTACGGGTACTGCAATGCAGCGCATGTCTAGACTTGTGGTTCAAAGGGTACTGAAGGCGACTGCCTGAGAGTGCTCGGCCTTTGTGCTCAAGGCCAGGAGTAATATGGAAGGTGCAGAGGGCGGTAAGGAATGAAATTTGATGCGAGAAGCGATAGAGAAATGGCCAAGGTATGAGAATGAGAAAGATAGGGGGACGCTGTCGACCCGAGGCGACGCCGACGCGACGGCTCCTGTATGTGCCCTGATGAGAGTTCTTGAGGAAGTATATGGTTTTGATTCAACAGGAGAGTTTGCTCTCCTGTGCCAAATTGATATTAGTTATTTTCCGGGCCGGTAACACTCGTTACTGACGGTTTTTCTATATATATGTAGGTGAGGAATGCGAGCGATGAAAGCTGTCGGGACTGCGGAGGAGCAGCACGGAACCGCGCACACATGTACCTGCCGCGTGTAATGTATAATGATGGTTGTTTAATACTGTGTGGATGATTATTGCAATGTTTTTGTCTTGATGAATTACTTGTTATGAAACGAACTGATAAATATGAATGAGTAGGGAGCCTTGGAGTTCAGACGGCTCGGGTAAAAATGAATGAGATAATGATTTAATGTCATGGTAGATTATTATGTGTTATCGTATTTTCATAAAATATTATATATTTTCTTTTGGTTTCTCATTTATTATTTTGTCTTGTTTTTTCTTGTACATCACAGCATGCATGTAGGACCGCGTTAGAACCCAATCGTTCTCATTCATGCATTTCATATTTGCATCTTCATCTTGAGACGCCGAGAGTAGATCTTGGTCGGCTTAACCGAATCTAGTAGATTAACGAACGGTTCGGTCGCAAGTGACATTTCCGGGTCGGTTCACGGGTGAGCCGAAACGGGGTGTTACATTATTCCCTGAACTAGCTTTTGGATTAAGAGAAGCCCGTGAAACCTATTGTAAGTCCCTTTTGGGGGCTCAAAAGGCCTAACAGTAGTATCAAAGCTTGGTTGGGGGCCGAAAGGGCTCAAGAAGTGGTATCATAGCTTGGTTGGGGGCACAAAGGGCCTAAGAAATGGTATCAGAGCTTGGTTGGGGGACCAAAGGGCCTAAAAAGTATTAGAGCCAGGTTTAAGCCAAGTTTTGCCTACGCCAATTGTAGATGTTTCCTTCATAAATTCCACCTGGGGTGTCAAGAGATTGCCAGACGATAATGGTTTTAGGGAATGTTCGATGTGTGAAAGGGAGTTATTAGGTTTATTCCACATCCATCGTAGATGGCGTTGGTGACTTATTTATAGGCTAATGGGAAAATTTTATTCTATGAGCTAGCTTTTGGATTAAGAGAGGCACCTATTACAAGTCCCTTTTGGAGGCCCAAAGGGCCTAAGAAGTGGTATCAGAGCTTGGTTGGGGGCCCAAATGGCCTAACAAGTATTAGAGTCAGGTTTAAGTTGAGTTTTCCTACACAAATTGTGGATGTTTCATTCATGGGTTCCACCTGTTTGCCAGGTGGGTGCCGAGAGATTGCCAAACGATGATGGTTTCAGAGAACGTTTGATGTATAAAAGAGAATTGTTGGGTTTATCCCACATCATTGGTGGATAACGTTCATGACTTATTTATAGGGTAATGGGAAAGCCTTATTCCCTGAACTAGCTTTCGGATTAAGAGAGGCACTTATTGTAAGTCTCTTTTGAGGTCCCAAAGGGCCTAACAGTGGTATTAGAGTTTGGTTTGGGGGCCGAAAGGGCCCACGAAGTGGTATCATAGCTTGGTTGTGGGCCCAAAAGGCCTAAGAAGTGGTATCAAAGTTTGGTTGAGAGCTGAAAAGGCCCAAGAAGTGGTATCAAGTTCAAGCCGGGTTTTGCGTATGCTGATTATGAATGTTTCTTTCATGGGTTCTACCTCGGGGAACACCTAATGTGTGAAGAAGAGGTTTATCTCACATCAGTCATGGATGACATTGGTGACTTGTTTATAAGCTAATGAGAAACCCTTATTCTTTGATATAACTTTTAGATGAAAAAAGATATGTGATACCTATTACAAGAGCTTTGATTGGGGGCAGAAAAGGCCAAGAATTAGTGGATGCCTGATTAGGCCAGCTGTTGTTAGATCAGGATGCATTGAGTTTTTGGTTAACGAAATCTCAATATATACGATTTATCTTCTTCACTTTCAGCATGGGAATTGTTGTACATATAGCAACTACCTGTGGCCAATAAACATTACTGATCAGGGGCTGGCTCTGGTTAGTATCGAAGCTCACTGCCCCCACCTTGAACAACATGTTTGTAACCAAGTATCACACAGTTTTCAGCGGCAATGCTGCGATTCTCTTCGTGGTCTGTATTTGATTGCCGCTGGCACTGGCAGGATAGTGGCCGATCTACGGAGGGTGCCGACCAGTTCGACGAGGACCTGGTGGAGATGACGCATAAGTGAATGTTCTTCAATTGGATGCTGCTCAAGTTTTGCATCGGTGGTGCAATAAACTTGGCGTTTGTCTTCGTCTCCGGGCTCAACAATTATATGGAATAATTATTGGGTACGCACAGACTGGGATTTTCAATCGTCGCCGCGTCCATGGCCGTCGCCGCATTCATCGAGGTTAAGCATAAGAGCATCGCGATCGAGGAGCGATAATATGCTGGAGGCCATTCCTATCCTTAAACCGCCCCTGTCCATCAGCGCCCTCTAGTTGTCGCTTCAATACTTTGTCTTTGGCGTAGCCGACATGTTCACCTATGTTAGGTTGCTCGAGTTCTTCTACTAAGAGTCGCTGGCGGCACTGAAGTCCATCTCCACATGCTTCTTGTGGAGCTCCATGGCGCTGGGTTGCTTCTTTAGCACCATTCTCCTGAACTTGGTGAACAGAACAACCGGGGATTCTCGTCCTTATTCATAGCATGGTCCCTCTTAATTAGACTACCAATGGGTTGATTATTAACGTATCTAGTTGTTGCCAAAGATCAATTATTTATAATGTCCATGTGATTTTTTCTTTTCTCGCCACAAATTATGCTGTTGCATAATGTGCCATGATTCCAGGGAAGTTGGGCTAATGATGTTTTATAGCTATAAAATTGATAATTCTATTGATTTATTCAACTTATTTTTGCTATGTACATTAAAAAATTATTTATAACTTCCAATAACTCTCCTAACATTATTAGAATTATCAATGGCAATTATCACTAACAAACAACATTAGAACTTATTTGGTCTCTTCCTCGAATTGCACAATATTAGGTATACATATTTTTTATTAGAACATTATGCATGCACGCGAAGTTTTTTTGGTTAGATTCAGTCTTTAAATATAAAATTTACTGCCAGTTAGCAATAAAATTAATTCGAGCTTGTGTCAGACTACAAATTACCATCTCAACTCAAACTAAAAAATTAGTAAGTTAGTTTGAACCATTTTTTGATGAATGAACACCCCTGTTGCGAGGAAACCATGTTTGTTTTCACCAGATGATTTACAAGGGGTAATTTGTACATGCCATTTTTATTGTTTCCACCTACTACTTGACTTAATGAAACTTTACTTGTAGCTACCTAGAACAAAATACAAACAAATATTAGGTTAATGAAGCCTGGAAGTTTGGATTCACGAATTAGCCAGCTCCTGCTTTTATTGTGTTTAATTTTCTGGTTAGAAGAAACTTGGTTCCATAGAGAGAGAGAGAGAGAGAGAGAGAGATGGAGTTCAGACGGTCTCTGTGAGTCTGCATTTACTGAAAATTGTTGAAAGCATGCACAAACCATGAGTATTATTCGTTGTTTTTACTACTGCTGACAAACAAGGATTTTTTTTTGTGTATTAAAAAATAAATTTCAAATTTCCAACAAAAACTGAATGCCCAAAAACACCATCGCAATTTACAAGCATTCCCAAATACTCAACCCTAAGCATACCAGCTACGTGTTATTCACTGTAAATGATAAGAAGAACGAAAAACTTGGCAATTGCCAAATATTAGCAGCAGGACCAACGAAACAAAATGTCTGAAAATGTTTGGGTCCAAGCATATAAATGAGGCTGATTCAAGTGTCTAACCCCTTGGATTGTGAGCGGCAGCATCCACCCGGTTCTTTTTCCCATTTGGAAGAGAAGGAACCATTAACCAAGGGCCTTTTAGGAGACTTGCTTCTTACATATTTATATTTATTAAAATTTACTCCCATGTTTGGAACTTTGGAGCATTCATCTTCTTCCCTCTCCCCTCTCGGCAGAAATCTTCTTGGCCCGACATGGATTTTTAAAATCTAACTCCATGTAAGGGCCTATGGCCCGCACCCATCACTTCAATCAAACTCCCACAATTCCAAGCTAAGCTACCCTCTCTTTCTTTCTTACCATGTTCTTCTCTCTTCTTTCTTACAACAGGCTTGGATTCCTTCTTCACATCCATCTCAAACAGTTATTAGATCACAAGAAGCAAAAACCCATTACGCCTCAACTCTCACGTCTACCTCTCAAACATTTTTCTTCCCGGTATTTGGATTCCAATGTCATCCTCCCCACCTAGTTCACCTCTTCTTCTTCTTTCTGTGAAGCTACTACTCATGGTTCTAATAGCCAATGTTGCCGCTCACCACCAACCTCAAGAGGTTGAGACCATGATCGGCATGAACATGAACCCCATGGAGAAGGAGACCCTGTTCTTGATTATGGAGGCCATGTCCTCTGACAGGCAATGGCCGCTCTTGGAGCCAAACCCATGCAGGGTTGGCTCCGCTTGGCCCGGCCTCGAGTGCAAACCAGGGCCGGACAACCACCTGCATGTTTCAAGGCTTGATTTCGGCATCTCTCCCAATCCAACCTGCAAGAGGAATGCCAAGTTCCCTCCTATGATCTTCACCCTCCCCTATCTCCAATCCGTCTTCTTCTTCAGTTGTTTCACTCACACCAAAACCACAATCTCCATACCATCGTACCTTTCCAACCACCCCTCCTCTCTGCAACAGCTTAGCCTAAGATCAAACTCCGCCCTGGTTGGACCCATCCCACCTCAAATCTCCTTACTCAAGTCTCTGCAAGTCCTCACTCTCTCCCAGAACAGCCTTGAAGGAAGTGTTCCGCCTGAGCTCACAAGCCTGACCTCTCTCATTCATTTGGACCTCAGCTACAACTTTCTCACAGGTGCCCTCCCTCTCCAAATGGGGAACCTGAGAAATCTCATAGGCCTCGACTTGAGCTACAATTCTCTCAAGGGTTCAATACCAGAATCAATAGGCCAAATGGGTGTGGTGCAAAAGATAGACTTCACCTCAAATCTTCTCACTGGCTTCCTCCCAAACACCATAGGTGATCTCCACGCCTTGGTCTTCCTGGCACTAAGCAACAACAGGTTGATCGGCTACTCCCCTTCTTCTCTCGAGAAGCTACAGAACCTACAGTATTTCATAATGGACGACAATGGTATGTCCATGCCCCTGCCACCGGAGCTGGGCAAGCTGGTGAAGCTCCAAGAACTGAGGCTAGAAAACTCTGGCTACTTCGGCAGGATTCCTCTGAGCTTTTCGAGCCTCCAGAACCTCACATCTCTTTCTCTCCAGAACAACCGGCTCACAGGTCAAATTCCGGCGGAGTTGAGCAGTCTCTCTCACATTTACCACCTGAATCTGAGCAGGAACATGTTGTCTGGGGCGGTTCCGTTTAATGCCACCTTCGTGAGTAGGCTAGGGAGGAACCTGGACCTGAGTGGGAACCCAGGCCTGTGTTTGAACGAATCCAAGGGCTTAGAAAGCTCAAAGATTAATGGGATTGGATTGTGCGGATACAACAGAACTGCTACTCTGATCCACCCACCAAACAGGTCATCCCAAGGTGCACTTGGTGATCCATTTCTGTCAACCACTCTGTCCTGTTTACTACTACTTGGTTTCCTTTTGTAACAAGTGGTGTTAACGACGCTCAGAACTTGATTAATCTTCTGCAATTCGCATGTGGGTGCTTTCAGAAGACAAGACTTTCTCATTGGCATTTCGATTTCCGACCACGTCTGATCATTTTACCACTTACCTAGACTTTGCAAACGGGCTTCTTCATTTTCTTTTAGTTACGAAGCTTTCAACGTATCTTAGATAAGTCATTTTCATCTGTTTTTTTGTTTTGAGGCTGTTCTGCCTTGCATTTTTCTTGATCTCACTTGTTCGTAGTTCTGTAAAGTACGAGAGTAAAAAAGATTGTTGGTTTCTTCCCTGGCGACATCATGATGTTCAGTTAACTGCCCGTGAAGTTCAGTTTTTTGGGATACATTGCTATCATAATTTACCTTCTATGATTGTAGCCAGGTTCTTACTACTGTTACCTTAACTTTCTATTGCGCATATGATAATTATTTGAAGGTTTGACTAGAGCTTATAAATAAAATAAAAACTATAATTAGTAGCGTGATTAAGGTTTATATCGTTTTGTGATAAAAAGAAAAGAATGAGCATTTTACAGTTCATTTTAAAATAGGCTGACAAGTCCTATGGTAGATAGCTATGTTTATAATTGGAAGAAGCAATATTCAGAGTGTGATTGGGGGATTGGTCTTTTCCAAAAGTCCGTCAAAAGGCAGGGTGTGACTCGCTGCTTGTCTCTCTTCTTTAGTGGACACCCTCATTCCCCGCCACTCCTGCTCAATCCGTGAGGCAGACTAATTAAAAATTTTTCAGTTTTGGTAAGTTTCAAGATCCTTGCCAACATTTTCTTTCTCTTCTGTTGCCACCTGCAATCAAGACACTCAGAGCCGTGTTTCCTTTTCCTTCTATTACAATCTGAACACTCTGTAGATGAATAGTTGGTCCAAAACAACAGCAGTTCCTTAAAGTTTCTCTCTATTTGAAACTTAGATGTACAGTTCATGTAATTAATACACTACTATTACTTAACAGTCATGCACATTCCCCCCGAATAATTTCAAAAATTGAAACACAACAGATAAAATGAACGAGCTTTTTTTTCTGATGGAAGCAATCATACTCATAGATCGACGGGCTAATCCATTAAACTGGCATCAATGGTTTTATCATACAAGAGTATCCAAACTTTATCAACCCATGATCGATCTGGTGGGGTACGACGTAAATGGTCTTAGTCTTTGATTTAGTTGGGCTACCTACCAGTACGTGTAAAATGAGAAATCGTATTTTCGTTAGCCTAACACAGAGATTGGGAGAGGAACCCAGGCGAGCCGGAGAAGGTACAATGTTTGCACAAGAAAAGACGATGAGAAAAGAAAGCCCAACACCGGGTACTGTCCCTTGGGTCCCACCGCACGCTTGCCCCCTGAGCTACTCAATAAAGTAAGAAAGCTTGAAATCCAGCACAGCACAAGATCTATTACCACCCCGCCTTCTTCTCTTCGATAGTGGAAGGATTCAATCCCCAATGTACGCTTATACCAGTTCCCGGTATGACCAAACGTTGCTTACCCATTTCATAATATTCCAGTACTAGTTTCATATGCGAAGCCAATAATTTAAGATTTTCCACGTTCCATGCAGGGATAAAATGGCTAGTGCCCATTCAATCGAAAACACAACAGGCCTGCAAAAAGGAAAATGCCGGCAAGAAGTAGGAACAGATTCGCGGCCAAAAGTGGAGGCGAAACCAACAGCAAAACAACAAAGTGAGCGCTGCCGGTGGCCTCTTTTATGGAAACTGTTCAATGCGCCTCGGCCAGTATGGAGGCTACCCAATCTTTCTCCCACGAAATATATATATATATATATACATATGTAAGAATGTATATGCTTCAAAATATGTAGGAGGGTTGCTATTTTCTGGGTGGTGTGGGGGACGGTCACCGGCAAGGAGGAGGCTTGACCCAGAGAAGTAGAGAGGGTACGTAAAGGATTGGACAAGTTCAGAAAGATTCACGTGGGAGCTGGTTGTACTCAACCTGACCCGAAGACTCAGTAGAGGAGGGTCCTGTCTATTCAATTCCACGCCCCCTTCCCCCTACCCCATGTGTATCTTCTCTTGCTCACTGTATGGGATTTCTTGTGTCTTGAGCTTTCCCTATGCCATGTGGCTCGAGTAGCAGATTTCCCCGTGCCCAGGACTCAAAAGAGTACCGGGAAGTTTCATTGAATAAATAGGAGTGTAAATTATCACGTAATAAAAACATATAAGAGCAAGACGCAGAACCCGAAATGAATTTATTTTAGAATTATTGCGAGGAAAGATATACAGATGAACCAATAAACGATGGCTAAAAACATACATTTCAAAACATGGAGTTTCAATAATTGAGAAGAGAGTATTTTACACGCAGAACAATCTTACCTTTCTCAACCCCGAGCTTTGCCCCCGTTACAATCCAATGACCAGGGATATCTTGTGGACCTTTTGACATCTCTGTCAAATCCACAGTCTTCATTAGTTTGCTCACTTGAGTCGAACTATCTACTTTTTTGTCATCCAAGCGCCCTTTCTTAGACAAGGAAGATGAAGATGGATTATCAGACTTTTGAGATTGAGATACATTGGAAGGGTTATGATCCCACACTGACCTCCTTACGGTACATCCGGGCAACTTAGAGAAGAGGAGTTTAAGGTGTAGAACGCTCTTCGATCCAAATTCCCAAACACCCAGTTGCGCGCCCGTGACAATGTGGACGCCTGACAAATCTCCGATATTGGTTTCATTGTATTCAATAGGAGCTGTGCTCACTTGGGAGAAATTTTTCCACTTGATTGACTCAAACCATCGGCTGTCTTGTTCCTCGGGGCCTTGCCACTTTGGAGGCCCAATTGCCACATGAATATCCCAATGTGGGTGCAAAATTTTGGGCAACGATGCAAGGTGCTGTAGGTGGACAGAAAGTCGGTTTTGTTTGCTTCCTTCTAGTCGGAGTCTGAGTCCTGTGACTGGTTTGCGACCAACTGATATCTGCAATATCACAGAACAGTTAAACCTAGCCATCTCAAGGTCAAAAAAAAAACACTTAAGCTAAAAAATTTTGAACGAGGTTATCTAGTTAAAAATGGCTATATCACACCTAAAGAGCTCAATACTTTCCAGGATATAAGATAACAGTGTATCTTCTACATTGGCAACCATACACTATATTTCCATACGAAGGGCATGCAACAGAAAAACTGATACAATCCCACTGGAATGTACATATTGAGTATCCTCTCTACAAGGCTCCATGCAATATTGACCATATAACCCAAGTAAATATAAAAATAAAAAATAAAAAATCTTTGAGCACATCTCTCAGTCACCAAAGATACCTGCTCAGAGTTTACAAAGAGCTTGGGGCTCATCAAGCTAAATTGAAGATATGAACATACGGGTTCCTTTCTCTGATGTCCAGGCATGTTATTTTGTAAAGGTGCCCAGAACCTTGGAATTTGAAAATCCAAGAAGTACTGAAGCTCCTCGATAGGTGGGTTGACTGCAAAAAATGGATATCTTACAAGAACGAAAAAGACACTAGTATCCCAAACTCACGGATATATGCGAACACAAACACAAAACAGCATCTCGAAAAAAGTTGAAAGTTACAGATTTCATACATTGTAACAGACAAATCACAAGACGACATAAAAGCAGGTTGCAGAATTTTGCATGACCGCAAGGGAAGGAATGGAATGATGTTTCAAGACAATGATACAGATATCACAATTACACTATCACATAGAACTTGGATCTATTCATTATTTGATTTCCACCTCAAACTCAGTTACCATGTGAAGATGAAATATGCTTGAAGATTATTTTTCAAAGAATCCCATCTTATCTCCTTCAATTATGATTAAAATAAAAACACTAGTTAATTTAAAAATTAATAGCATGAGATTAGAGCTTACACTCTAAGTATAAGTCTACTGCCCGAGCCAGATGCTTGATCCCAGGCAAGCCTTCCAGGAGAGAAACAATTGGGAAAAATTTCATATTGATTACATCTGGTGCTGAACTAATGGTAGTTTCCCATTTGTTATAACTTGGAACAAGGTCATCACCTCCTCTTCTACGGAAAATAACAGTAACATCCTGCAGTACATTAGTAAATTAAAACAGGGTCCACTAAATTTTTTATGCTTTTTAATATCACAAGGAGTTCAACTAGAATCAGAACATGTTGACAATTAATATAGACAATTATGCAAAATTTGGAAGCTAAGAAGAGAACATGTCTTCTCATATCTAAGATCTCTGATGCATTTGAAGAAACTCAGGAACAGATGAGTCAAAAGATGTATATTGGGGCATTCACCTAGACTTGCAGTGCCACGAGTAGGTTAGCAGCTATTATTTTATCGCATATCCATTTTCATTTGTAGTCGTCCTATTTATCTCATGATACATCACAAGTTCACATGTTTTTGTACTTTTTAATTGTACTTGCTTATTATAGAACATTTACATTGCATAAATTTATATTTCAATGTGCTCTCAAATCCTGTACGGCGAGTAGACAGCTTAAAGGCATGATTCATTGTTTTCCATCGTGTTATAATTGAATGTGTACTGCATTAGAGTGCTTGAACAGTAGTTACTACTTAGGAGTATAAACAAGAGATTCGTATTTTAATTTAACAAATAGTTGAGTTGATGGAAAAGAAGAAATGTGCAGACAACTTTTTCTGTATTTTAGTTGCTCCTGCTGCTTTGAGAGGATTTTCGTTCAATGAATTCTACTGTATTCTACATCCTTCTCTTGCCTTTTGATAATGATTTCAGTTAAAAAAACACATTTGCTAAAATGAGAAAGCCAAGGAATTGAAGCGAGATGAATAGAGGTTCTACTTTCAATCAAAACAAGTGCCGAGGTTGCATAGGATAAGATAAAATTCAGTAAAACAAATTGAATTAGTTTATGCTATAGTTCAACAGCAGTCACCAAGAAAGGAGTATAATCTGGAATTTCATAATTGTCCCAAAAAAATAAAGAAGGCCAAGTCAAGGATACAGATATTTGAGGATAGACCAAATCAGTCACGACCTCAGTGATCTGGGAGTAAGTGGACAATGTTTATGGATTCATTTCCGAATGTCATAAGAAAAGTCATGTGCACTAGTTCCTCGCAGCAATAACAGGCAGAAAATTACTGGATAATTACTTTAAAGTAGATAGGAAATGAGCAATATACGAGGCTAACCTCTTTTCCATTAAAACTTGGAACACCAGAAATCTGAGGATGTATTTCTCGATTTGTAAACAAAGATGGATCTGTGACCTGGATATTTGGACATTTAAGAAACTTCAAATTTTATCTCCATGGTTTCAGATGCTAAAAAACAAGGGATGCTAATAAAATATTTTCCCTTATAACTAACCTTGTCCTTGTATTTGAGAGGAATAGTGGTCGGCTGGCTTTCAGAGTTTAAAAACCTCTGATCGCCTATATCTTTTACATAGTTCATAATTTCTTTCCCAGACAACGAGGATGATTGGTGTTGCTTCACGTAAATAACATCTCTACCGCCTATTGTAATAGAGGTGATAACATGGGTACCAAAATTTTCAATAAAGCTGGTAAAAATAACAAATAGTCATCGCTTATCAGCTGCTGGAAAGCAAATGCAGCAGTCTGCGTCGAAATTTAAACAAATGCATCAAATTTTACCTTGCCAAAGCCGGTGGATCCCACGTTTGTGGAACAGACCGCTTGATGACCTCTTTTAACACTAGGTTAGACCTCAATAAATGAACTGTACATATCGGGAGATAGACTCCATCCATCACAAGTGATTTTGTTGTAGCAGAATCAACTTGCGAGGAGCCAGCAAAGTTAAACATAGAGTTAAAACACCCAAGAGGAGTAGTTCCAGAGATGCCCGACTTCTTATTGAAATATTCTGCCATCTGCCAACATCCATGACACAAAGTAAGCAAAAATGAAATTTATTGTGCATCATATGACACATTACAAACGAAGGAAAACAATACAGCTAGTAAGCATTCCAATAAAAAATAGTAAACTGAAGCATGGATACAAACTACTAAACTGGAAGTGTACGAGAGTGAGTGAGCGCGAATGAATGTAACAAACACTAGTGGCGACTAATTTCAGGCCACAAATTCCACATCAACCACATCTTAAAAGAAAGAAATAATATTTTTTTATGGCACAACAAGATTTTGACATTATCCCAATAGTTGACAGAAATTTAATGACAAAAATTGAACGAGATCCAACAAATAGATCAAAGATCAAATCATCAGAATGTACTATGCCAAACAAATAGAATCCACATGATATCAGATAAGATAATAAATGTACAACAACCAGGTGAGGAGTTCGAACACAGAGATGTGATTTATCCGCACCTCAAGGAAGCTACAAGCGTGAGTGGACTCCCTACCCCCTCTCTCCGGCGACCAATCCACATCGACAGAGACGCCGGGCAGAACGAGCCCATCGCCGAAAACGAGATCCCTACGCCGATCGTCGATCTCGACCAGGGTGGACCCGGACGCCGCTCCCTTGCAGTAGAGCAGGCGAGCTTCAGACGTCACATCGAATCCTCTACCCAGAGCCTGTATGGAGGTGGAGAGGGCGGCGAGGGCAGCGGAGGCCGGCGGGTTGTAGGAGCGGCGGCCGTTCATGGACGAAGGCGAGAGGAGCGAGGTTTCATGGCTGGGTTGATGATTTAATGGGTTTCATGGGTAGAGGAGGAAGAGGAGAAGAAGAAAAGGGGAAGCTTTGACTCTGATAGCAAATGGGGGAGAGGAGGAAGACGAGGTTTTGTTGGGGGTTGGAGCGATGGAGTTGACCAATCCGCTCCCTCGGTCGGAGACGACGATGACCATACGCAGTTTTACGTACGCCCATCTTAAATACGCCACTTACCTACTACCAATTATAAATATCTAATCAATATATATCTCACCTAGGGGTGCTAATTGAGCTGAGCGAGCCGAGCTCATCATGTGTTCGAACTCGGCTCGAATAATTCGAAACTCGTTCGAACTCGACTCGAGATCGAACGAGTTTTGGACATACATACTCGAGTTCGACTCAAATATCTTTTATGTGTTCGAGCTCGACTCGAGCTTGAATATACTTAAACTGTTTATTTTTTTTGAGCTCGTTCGCCACCTGAAACCAACTGATTAAAGTCCAAAAGTACTCACTTAAAAATGAGGCCAATGTGCTTTGAACCCACAACCCCTGAAGTCATCATGGTGAATACTTACCATCTAACTATCTTGCTTCTTTGTTATTATATTTATATATATATATATATATATAATATATAAAAAAGACTATATTATTATATTATTTTATCGAGTCGAGTTCGAGTTACAACCGAGTCGAGTCGAGTCGAACACGACCTTGCTCAAGCTCGGCTCGTAAGATTCGAGTTCGAGTCGACTCAGTCGAGCATTTAAATGTCGAGTTTCGAGTCGAGTCAAGCCGAGCCAAACACTAAATGCTCACGAGCTGGCTCGCTCAATTAGCAGCCCTAATCTCACCTTATCTATGTATATATATACTTCAATATTCTTTTACAAGGCTTGATTATTTTTCCACACGCCTGTATTCTTTACCTCTACGTCTACATATATATATAGGAAAATATTACCATGGGCTGCATCAAAATGCGGCCCATTGGCAGCTTTATTGTATGGGCCGTTGGATTTTGATCCGACGGCCCACAATCAAACCACCCACCCACCCCTCGACCCGTTTGCCGGCCCGCTAGCCCGCCCGACCCGCCCGATCCGTCCGCCCGCCGCCCCTGCCCGACGCCCCGCCCAACGCCCGCCGCCCTGCCCAACGCCCAACGCCGCCCGCCCGCCGCCCCGCCCGCGCGCCGCCGCCCGACACGCTGACGCCGCCGCACGCCGCCCGGACGCCCTGCCCAACACCCAACGCCTGCTCGCCGACGCCCGCGCCACACACCCGCCGCCCGAACGCCCAACGTTGGGCGGCGTGCCCGGGCGGGCGGCGGGCATTGGGCAGGGCATCGGGCGGCGTTGGCCGGCGTCGGGCGGCGTCGAGCAAGCGGCGGGCGGGCGGCGGGCTTTGGGCAGGGCGGCAGGCAGGCGGATTGGGCGGGTCTGGCGGGTCTGGCGGGCCAGTAAATAGGTCCAGAGGGGGGTGGGTGGGTGCTTGGATTGTGGGCCGTCGAATCAAGATCCAACGGCCCACGCAGTCAGCGCCAATGCACTGCCAAAATAGGGCAGCACACTATAGCGCTACCCTATATATATACACTTTTCTTTTATAATTTGTAAACAGTTTTTGCCCTTGGTTAATTCTAGACCCACATTAACACTAAGGTTATAGGAAGCCCATATTTTTTTAATAAATATTAATAGAAAATTATATATTAGCCCTTATTATTCATTTTCCTAATAAAAACTATTCTTCATTAATACTTATCATAAAATTTCTTTTATTATTTAAACAAAAACTCTTTTATTAATGTAGCGCACCATACGCTGCTAAACGAAAGCCGTTGAATCAAAAATCCAGTGATTCTCGTTCATTCTCCCACCTTTTCAAATCTACAAACTTGATTGCCCGCCTAACCCCCGAACTAGCCCTCCAGCCTGCGACTGCATCACCGCCTATCGTCACGGCCTTGCTCCTTGCCGACGAGCCTCGCCCTCCACCCCCTCCCCTGCCCGGCCACTGCCCGCCGCCATAGTCCCTGGCCCCAGCCGGTACCAGATTTAACCACTATTATATTTAAACTATTTATTTTTAAATAAAAATAATTAAAATAAATATTAAATATCCATGCATTGAGCGGGGGTCTTGACTAGTTTAAATAATTTACGAACGGTTTTATGTTTTGTGCTTAATTCTAGGTCCACTTTATTAAATTTGTGTGGAGACCATATTTTCCTAATAAATGCAAACTAAAAAATTACTATTAATCCTTATTATTTATATTCTTAATTAAAAGTGCTCCTTATTAATATTCCTAATAAATTATTTTTATATTTTTACAAAACTCGTTTTTTGATATTCATAATATAAATTCATTCTCTTTAGTTATTAATTTGATACATATATATAATTAATATTAATTGAAGATTCCATTTATTATTATTATTTTATAGAAATTTCAAAATCCAAATTAGAAATCTTAAATTTGTATTAGAATATCTAATTAATATTAATAAAGGTTTATTCTTTAAATGTTGGAAACAAATAAGATATTTAATTTTTTATGTTGTTATATTTAAACTCTTTTTCAATAGAAAATAACTAACATAAATTTTAAATATAACCCACGCATTGAGCGGGTGAGTGCCAGACTTATCTAGCTCTTTACACAATGTGAATACTTTTCCGCACTGTAGTTAATTTTGTCCGCTTATTAATATTAAATTTATATAGCGCTTATACTTTTCAAATAAATATTAATTAAAATATTGCTTATGAGTAAGGTGGGAGAAGAGACGGGACGAGCCGAGTCGAGCCGAGCCGAGTTAGTTTGCCTATTTTTTGAATCGAGCCATGCGGAGCCCGAACTTAAAGCTCAATTGAGAGCCAAACGGGTTGGGTTCTCTTAGCAAAAAAAGACTTTGGGCTTGGGCTCTCACGAGAACCGTTGGCTCTCTCAGAGAAGAAAGTCTCTCCCTTTCCCTCACAATTTTTTTAATAACAAATATAGAAAACCTCTATAAATAGAGGACAATCTAGGTGTAGCTCTTTATACTAAACCCCCAAGGCTCTCAATCTCACACTCTCTAAACTCTCGTTTTTAACTCTAGTTTTTTAAACAGATTCTAGATTGTTGAGCAGGTCATTCCATTTTCGAAGGATCGTGACAATTCCACCTTTGAGTCTCTCAAATATAGAGAAACGTGGAGGATTATGTATAAAATTTAGCTTCGCGTTAGGGTTTTACTCGCTTGTAATTTTCTTAGTTCGAGCCGGTCTAAAGTTAACTCACGTGAGCTCGAGCCGACTAGTTTTCAGAGCCATGAGTATAAGGCCTAGATAGTCATATGAATATATTATAGTGGTTGAGTATACTTGACATGTAGATAATAACTTTAGTTAAACTACAGCAGAGCATGGGATATCAGTGTATATAGGAGGTATACATATGATTTTTTTGGGTGGTATCTCATTTACATGCATCATAGGGATTTTGGACTAGCAGATTTCCCTTGTGGGCCCAAATTGATTTGAGTTATAGATTTTTTCCCAATTGAGTCCCAGGTTTCGAGGCCTATTTAACATTCTTGCCTCAATTCTCACCCATAAAGTCACTTTTAGAACTAGAGTCAATTTTGACTTTGAAGTATCATGATCTAAGCTTTGTGTCTATATATATATATATAGCATATACCCATAGGTGGGCCCCACTAAGCCACAAGTTATCGAACATTCAAATCATGCCATGTGGCAAGAATAAATCTGTTCACGTTAGCCCTAGCTTTCATCCATTGATTTTCAGAGATTTTTCTCCTATTTTCGGAGTTCTACAACCCTAGCGTCGATGCCACTTTGGCTCGCTACCGGCAAGTCTCCGGCCCTCCTGCAGTCACTACTATGGCACCCCCATGACTGCCTCTAGCATGCTTTTGGTCCATACCCACCTCCACACCAGCACCTCCACATGTTTACAACCTGTTCCTGCCGCTATTACCACCGTTCAAGCCATTTTTTGAAGCCGGTCAGCTGCCTTGGTTGAGGCCAACTTCCCAAATAGGTTCATCTCACAGAGATCTTCATTTTGAGACCACCCATGATCACCACCATGACCGCGATCATCGCCGGCGATGCTACCACAGTTGGCGACGATTCCGCCCCTTTTTGATCGTTTTTGGCCAGCTAACAACCAGACTCTTTCGATTGCCACCACCATCATCTTTCTTGTCACTTGGGTCGTTGATCCCAACTAGTAGAGACCCCAGCTACGCCGCTGTAGATGTTTTTGGCAATGGGTGCCACCTGCCTTGTGGGACCCATTTGCTCGCCTTCTCGTTTGCTTGTCAGACCCTGTTTACCTGCCTGCCAACCTGTTTGTTTGTCCATGTCTGTGTCTGTGTCGAGCTACCCAACCTAGCAACCGAGTCCAGCCAAGCCAACATTGTTGCTGGCCTCCAATGAGTCGACTTGGCTTGCTTCAGTCGACTAACCCGGGTGGACTCAGTTTGCCATTTTCACACATTTTCAACCTGTTTTAGGTCATTTTTCGATCAATTTTGGTAATTCGAGAACCCTTACATTGGTTTAGATGCATGTTCACATTATTTAGTATATTTTGATGTTATGAATGTTATTTATTTATTTATTTATTTGTTATTGTTTATTTCTTTTTATTTATATGTTTGTCATATATGATGAATACTTATGTGATTATTTATTATTATTATTGATATATTTCTTTATTAATATTAATCTTATTCATGGTTAGTAAATTTTATTTTTATATATATATTTATTTATTATTCATGATTAATCAATAATTAACTAATTGTTTATTTATTTATTTATAGAATGATTTTGTATTTATTTATTTATTTGTTTATATATTTAGTAACACGAGAATATGTGATATTTACTTGTGCTTAGCCGTGAATTTATATAGCATAATTATGTTATTACTTTATGATTAGAGTATTATTATTTTCACGTATTTATTATTTATCTATTCATTTATGAGTGTATTGATTTATTTATTGATTTATTATTTGTCTCGATTTGTGCACTAGATGTTTAGTTGTGAGTTTATTTAGCATTGTAGGTTTAATTAGCACATGATGTATTGATGAGGTGAGTACATTAAACTACGAGCACGCATTGCATAGAGATATTAGTACTTCGAGCCATCGGCGATGGGAGCGTTACGAGCGAGCTTAGACCACAAGTACTGATGCGGCTCTAGAGTCCGTCACGTACTTGTGGTCTAAGCTCTAAACGTAGCGTCCCATCTACGATAGCTCATACTAATATCTCTATATAATGCATGCTCGTAGTATGTACTCACCTCATCAATACATCGTAATTAAAAACAATGCTAAATAAACCTACAACTAAACATAAACCACGCAAATAAAGGCATACTAAAGGAAATAATTAATAAACAAACAATAAGTAAATAAATAAATACACATCATGAATAAATAGATAAATAATAAATACATGACAATAATAACACTCGAGATCATAAAGTATTAATATAATTATGTTATATAAATACACGACTAAACACGAGTGAAATATCATACATACTCGTGTTAATAAACATACAAACAATTAAATAAAGAAATACATAATCATTCTATAAATGAAATAAACACTTAGATAATTTTAATTAATCATGAATAATAATAATAATAATATCATAGTTATCCACTACAGAATACATAATTAAATATAAATAAATATTAACATATATATAACGAACAAATAGATAAATAATTAAATAATTAAATGACATTTAGTAAACATGAATAAGATTAATATACAACAACATATAAATAATACTAAACAATCACATAAGTATTCATCATATACAACAACATATAAATAAAAGAAATAAACAATAATGAATAAATAAATAAAGACAGTCGGTAACATCAAAATATACTAAATAAGGTGAATATGCATTTAAATTAATGGAGAGGTTCTCGAATTACTGAAAACGGTAGAAAAACAGCTGAAAACGGGTAAAAATGTTTGAAAATGGGAACTAAGTCATACCAGGCAAGTTGACCGAGTCGAGCTCCACCAAATCAAGTAACAGCGTTGGGCCAGGTAGCTGGACAGGGACACGGGCTCGTGCATGACCGTGGGTCAGGTGGACCAGTGAATAGGGTTAGGTGGGTAGTGGACGCAAACGTAGGCTTGCTAATGTGAACGCAGGCATGCTAACAGCAACTTGGGAAATGGGTCTGACGGGGCGGGCAACTCCCGTCTTTGAAAAACACTGATGGCAGCGCGACTAGGGTCATTGCCAGTTGAGATCAACGGCCTATACGACAAGGAACATGGTGGTGGTGACAATCGACCGAGTTTGGCCGCTCGTTGGCCAAAAATCAGCAAAAAAGGGTAAAATCACTGTTGGGTGTGGCAGCATTGCCGATGGTGATTGCGGCCCAGATGGTGGTCGTGGGTATTCTCAAAATGTTGGCCTTGAGGAGATGAGCCTGTGTGGGTGGATTGATCAGCCATAAGTGACTCACTGGTGCCGAAAAATGGCCCGAATGGGCGCGGTAGTAGTGGAAACCTGGTGTAAAAATGTCATTGCTAGTGGCTACTGCAATGACTCCAGTGGTCGTGAGAGGTGCAGATAGAAAGCCTATTGCAAGGTGGTCCTAGGAGTGCTAATTCGGGAGCCGATTGTGAGCCGAAGACTTGCCGGTGGCAAGCTGAAATGGCAGAGGCGCTAAGGGTGTAAAACTCCAAAAATCAATAGAAATCTATGAAAAATAACTAAGTGAAAACTAGTGTTGATGTGGAAGGCTCTGATCCTGCCAAATGGCACGATCCGAATGTTTGACAACTCATGACCAGTGGGGCTCACTTATGGGTATATGCAATATACATGTGGAGAAAAAACTCGGATAACTTAAATCCTAAAATTGACTATATAGGCGTGCGTCGAGGCAAGAAGGCTAAATTGGCCTCAAACCCTAAACTCAATTGGGTAAAAATCTACTACCCAAATCAACCTGGGCCCAGAAGGGCAATTCGGTAATCTAAAATCACTAAGTTGCATGTAAATGAGATACCACCCAAAAAAATCATATGTATACCTCCTATATACACTGATATCCCATGCTCTAGCTGTAGTTTAACTAAAGTTATTATCTACATGTCAAGTATACTCAACCACTATAATATATTCATATGACTATCTAGGCCTTATACTCATGGTCTAGCTAGTCAGGCTCAGCTCACGTGAGTTAACTTTCAGACCGGCTCGAACTAAGAAAATTACAAGCGAGTAAAACCCTAGCGCGAAGCTAAATTTTATACATAATCCTCCACGTTTCTCTATATTTGAGACTCAAAGGTGGAATTGTCACGATCCTTCGAAAATGGAATGACCTGCTCAACAATCTAGAATCTGTTTAAAAAACTAGAGTTAAACGAGAGTTTAGAGAGTGTGAGATTGAGAGCCTTGGGGAGTTTAGTATAAAGAGCTACACCTAGATTGTCCTCTATTTATAGGGTTTTCTATATTTGTTATTAAAAAAATTGTGAGGGAAAGGGAGAGACTTTCTTCTCTGAGAGAGCCAACGGTTCTCGTGAGAACCCAAGCCCAAAGTCTTTTGCTAAGAGAACCCAACCCGTTGGCTCTCAATTGAGCTTTAAGTTCGAGGCTCCGCATGGCTCGATTCAAAAAATAGGCAAACTAACTCGGCTCGGCTCGACTCGGCTGCGTCCCGTCTCTTCTCCCACCTTACTCATAAGCAATATTTTAATTAATATTTATTTGAAAAGTATAAGCGCTATATAAATTTAATATTAATAAGCGGACAAAATTAACTACAGTGCGGAAAAGTATTCACATTGTGTAAAGAGCTAGATAAGTCTGGCACTCACCCGCTCAATGCGTGGGTTATATTTAAAATTTATGTTAGTTATTTTCTATTGAAAAAGAGTTTAAATATAACAACATAAAAAATTTAAATATCTTATTTGTTTCCAACATTTAAAGAATAAACCTTTATTAATATTAATTAGATATTCTAATACAAATTTAAGATTTCTAATTTGGATTTTGAAATTTCTATAAAATAATAATAATAAATGGAATCTTCAATTAATATTAATTATATATATGTATCAAATTAATAACTAAAGAGAATGAATTTATATTATGAATATCAAAAAACGAGTTTTGTAAAAATATAAAAATAATTTATTAGGAATATTAATAAGGAGCACTTTTAATTAAGAATATAAATAATAAGGATTAATAGTAATTTTTTAGTTTGCATTTATTAGAAAATATGGTCTCCACACAAATTTAATAAAGTGGACCTAGAATTAAGCACAAAACATAAAACCGTTCGTAAATTATTTAAAACTAGTCAAGACCCCGCTCAATGCATGGATATTTAATATTTATTTTAATTATTTTTATTTAAAAATAAATAGTTTAAATATAATAGTGGTCAAATCTGGCACCGGCTGGGGCCAGGGACTATGGCGGCGGGCAGTGGCCGAGGCAGGGGAGGGGGGTGGAGGGCGAGGCTTCGTCGGCAAGGGGCAAGGCCGTGACGATAGCGTGATGCAGTCGCAGGCTGGAGAGCTGGTTCAGGCGGGTTAGGGGCGGGCAATCAAGTTTGTAGATTTGAAAAGGTGTGGGAGAATGAACGAGAATCACTGGATTTGGTTCAACGGTTTTTTCGTTTAGCAAGCGTATGGTGCGCTACATTAATAAAAGAGTTTTTGTTTGAAATAATAAAAGAAATTTTATGATAAGTATTAATGAAGAATAGTTTTTATTAGGAAAATGAATAATAAGGGCTAATATATACTCTTTTCTATTAATATTTATTGAAAAAATGTGGGCTTCCTATAACCTTAGTGGCAATGTGGGTCGAGAATTGACCAAGGGCAAAAAACTGATTTACAAAATTATAAAAGAAAAGTGTATATATATAGGGTAGCGCTATAGTAGTGCTGCCCTATTTTGGCAGTGCATTGGCGCCGAGCTGCGTGGGCCGTTGGATCTTGATTCGACGGCCCACAATCCAAGCACCCACCCACCCCCTCTCGGGACCTAGCGACTCGGCCCGCCCAGACCCGCCAGACCCGCCCAATCCGCCTGCCTGCCGCCCCTGCCCAAAGCCCCGCCGCCCGCCCGCCGCTTGCTCGACGCCGCCCGACGCCGGCCAACGCCGCCCGATGCCCTGCAGCAATACATGC
>JAURVB010013505.1:0-84140 GCA_033002965.1 Piper betle | reverse complement strand
TTTAAGAGCTTGAGCTTTTGTGACAAGTAGCTAGGTCATCTAAAATTTACATGGTATCATAGCCAAAGGGTGAGAGTTCGAATCCCGTTAGCGATATATGCCCAAAAAATATTAATTTGTCCCATGCTGTGCCTAAAGGACAATTTGCCGTGTGTTTGTCCATGTGCTAAACCTTAAAAATATGTCTACACGGTAGGGGGAATGTTAAAGTAAATATTAAGTTATTCCCTTTCCTAAGAGCTTGAGTGTCATGCCCTGATTTTTTTTCTCAACAAAGTGTGACACTTCATATCTTTAGTCAAGCTCATCAACGTGACTTCTTTATTGGGTTAAATGCTAGCAATATTGAATGGATCTAATCATCACCAAGTCTCTAATGACGCTGCCTACTATGTGCAGGATGGTTCAGGTAGGTATTCAAAGATATACTCAATAAGAACACAACATCTCAACTACAAATAGATAATCACCTGAAATCAAATCAATAAAACATTATTCTTTTGAAACACTTATAAAACAATTCGGAAGACATCAATTAAAACACAAGAGTCAATCATAATCTCTTTAAAATTCATTTGACATCATAAATCATTTAAAACCCAATCCTCTTCAAATATCTTTGATTGAAAACATTCAATATATCATTGACATCACTGTTTTAAAATCATTAAAATCCTTTTAAAATTGATCTTTTTCTTCAAATCAAATCATAGACCCATGAGTCCATGTTGCATTGGACTAAATCAAATTAGTCTCATCATAAATCATAAATCATGGATCATAAATCACAAGTCATACTTCATAAATCATAGAAAGAGAAGTGCAACCCAAAGGTTTATGGGAAACAGTTTGAAAAGATTATCATGAGACATCCATGTGATATCATGGTCTGTTCCTTTAACTAGTTCTTAATCATTACTTAACAGCCTTCGATATTAACTATCTTTTATTCCAAAATTTCATCTTACATGCATCATCTTTACATTAATTCTCAAGAGAGGATTACATCTCACCCTCCTTCATTGAATTTTATGTCATCATCTTTCCTTCTTTGAATACATTCTATTTATTATCATGGGCCTTTTTTGCTGAATTACGTTGTTATCTTATGTTCATAATTCCCAGATTCTCATAGTTCACTAAAGTTCAGTAAACTTAGCTAGACTAACTTCTTCTTCTTTGTCTTCTTCTTCAAGTTCATTTACCTCGTCTACAAGTTTAGCACATTGATGGCTACACACTAATTATCTAATTAATATCAATTGTTATTTGACTAGAAGGCTATGGACATATTTATCTTTAGCTAGGTTACAAGCTCCCTGACTATCTTTCCATCACACTCATCCATTTCTACTCTATTACTTGAAGCTTGTTCATTATCCTAACTTATCCTTAGGTATTTTCAGCTTATGTTTCACGTACTTCTAAATATTACTTAAACTCTTTAACCGTTCCTCTTATAAAGACTTACATGTTCATTAATACCTTAAGTCTTAAGTCTCAAACAAAACGACCTTTGCTTAATCCTAGTCTTTAGATTAATCCCTTCATGTTTCGTTGTTGGTTCATGACATTAAACTTGGTTGTTCATGGTGCTTAGGTCATTCTCGATGTGTTTAAAATTGCATGCGAAATTCATTTTAATCATATACTTATCTTTTACATTCAACCATGTTCCCTTTTCCCTAATTTATAAGTCCATTCATTAAACCTTCCTTAAGCCCTGGTATATTCATATCATCACCCAAATCTTTTCTTACATCTCCTTTACTTTTCTAATTGACCACATAAGCATTGTCTCGTTCATTTTTTATTCTTAGTCCTAAGGTAAACTCAGTGCTTTACCCTCAAAAAGCTTACTCTAGATTCATTAATTAGTTATAATTTATTCCATTGAGGGTTCACTACAATTGCTTAGTTCCTATAATCTTCTAATTTTTCCTTTAACTAGGCACATCAAGATCAATTACCGTGTTTTCCATTTCTTACTATCCCATTATTATGTGCCTGTCACTTTTGCTTAATTCATAGAATAGGTCCATAGACCACTTATAACACTATTAGACAATAGCTTTTCCATGTTTTGGCCCATCACTTCCTAACCCACCTATACATGTATCTTGCCCAAGTCCCTTTTTGATATTTAGAACTTCTTACTTTTTGGAAATACAACCACTTTGTTGGCTAAGTTCCTCCTAACCCTTTAAGCTTGTTCATCATTGTTTTAGCATCTTAACCCTTTAAGCTAGTTCATCATTGTTTTAGCTTAAGGCGATCAAATGCTCCGTAAGGCGGTCATATCAATTGGTTTTTTGATTTGTTCTTATTGACTCTTTAAGTAGATGTACCAGTCATTTACCTTCTCTTTTTCTTATTCAAGTATTGTCTTCATTTATATTCTACTTAGCATTATACATAGAGATTCACATACTACTAACGTGTGATTTATTATTTTCCATCATCTTTTTTATGTTTCCTTTTATTTTTTATTTCTTGTACTAGCTTCCTACATGTAACTTTTTATGAACAAACCATATATACACATGAGATAAAACCGATAAAAGAAATCATAATGAAAGGAAATTAATTGATAAATCACAAACATTAAAAACTTTACGAAAATATCTTTAGCACCAAGACATCTTATAAAACTAGTTTCAAACTCATTTCTGATATGAAATCATCGAATAAACATGGAAAACCTTGAAGAAGATTCATAAACATCTTAAGAATATCTAAACATAATTAGAGATAAAGGTTCACACATCTTATCCTTGCTTCCTAGAACTCCTCCTCCTAGTAGGATGCCACCTACTTAGGCTTCCTTCTCTCCTGGGTTGCTCTCTTCTTCCATTCCCTCACCCCTAGGGGTGCTCATTGGGCAAGTCGAGTGAAGCTTTGCTCAGCTCATTTGATTTCGAGTTCGATTCGAGTTAAAAAACACTCGAGTCGATTTAAGTCGAGTTCGAACTAGCTTAATTCGTATATATTCATGTTGTTTTTTCGTATAATTCATACTCAAATTTAATTTTTAATTAAAATATCTCAAATTTGACATAAGTATGCATAAAAGATAATTTAATCATGTATAAATTTATTTAATTTGTTATCATATAGTGATATTTTATAATTTGGATATATTTATATAAAAAAATTAAGATAAATATAGTCAAAAATCTTATTCTTTATTTATGTATCAAGCTTCGAGTCGAGCCGAATTGTAAAGGTACAGGCTCAGGCCCGGCTCGTTTAATATCGAGTTGAGCTTCGAGTCGAGTTTTTTTGTCGAGTATCAAGTTAAATCGAATTTAATCGAGCTTTAAACAGCCCTACTCAACCCTATTTATAATCACTTACTTGATTCATCATTAAATTATTCAAAACTTTCTGAGAAGGCTAATTTTATAATTTCATAACTTGTATCAGTCAATAAAAATTCGCCATCCTTACTAAAATATAAGAATTGCCCTACCTAATTAACCAATAGGATTTTACCTCCATGTTGACCAATAGAATTGGTCCAAATTTATTAAATATCCAATTGTTTACTTAGCCAAAAATATTCCAAGGGCTTCCACTAAGTTCTTCTAGAATATTCCATCATTAAACTAATATTCAATTATTTAAGCTCTAAGTATACCTTACGACCCCATATAGTTTATAAAACACCATTACTAATTTCTAGTTATCCTTGCTTCCTTCCACTTAAGGCAATCCCAAGTAGCAACTTTTTAAGGACTTCTTACTATCTTCACATTCAAATCACAAAATATTCATTAGGTTAAAACCTAAATCACAAGAAATAACTTATTCAACTCTAAAATTAATTGATAGAAATTAGGAACAATACATTGAGCAACCATCTAAAATTTACATAACAATCCATCTAACCTAACGCAAACACTCAACAAGAATTCACCAACATCAGGTCCTTTAGTAGTTCAACATTCAAAATAGATCTTCGCAGTCATCTAGACACAGTCAGGTCTATTCAAAAAACCAGCAATAAAAATAACATTTTATTCACATAAGATGATTCACATCATATCTTAATTTATTTCCTCCACCAGCCCATTTAACAACAGAAGTTAGTGAAATGTTTTGGGCCATGAATCACCTGCCAAACTAAATTATACAGAACCATTAAACACCGCTAAAACATAAGAAGCAGAAAAATTAATAAAAAATAATTTTGAAGTAAAAACATAAAAAAAGGGCTGTTGAGAGAAGTCTGTTAAGCAGGAAGAAATTTTTGTAAGTACCTATTTTCTACTGCAGTTATCACAGCAGAACCCACATACTTTACTCTGTCCCCTGCAAGATAAAATGACATGACATGAAACTGATTAGTAGAGAAAATTAAACAGCCAAGTTAAATGCACCCGCTACTAGAATGTTCTAAACAGAGAGTAGCCTGAATGCTTTCTGCTATTCTATATCAAATGGTGAAGTTTTATGCTAGGCATTATGATTTCCCTATGACCACCACATCCTCTCAAAGCAGGAACAATTTTACAGCAAAATAAGTGTACACAAGTGTTCAAATATCCACAATAGTCGCCATTATTGCATGCACCACATTTTTGCTTTGTTAATTTCAGCGGAAGTATTTATGTTTTATCACAAATCAGAGATTAGAAATGTCTAAGACGCTTCATTTAGTCACATCTAACAATGTTGGATTTGTTAGACACCACTCCCTGCACCTTAAATCACCAAACCAAATGCTTTAATCGCAAGAAAAATGCAAAGTGAGTTGGAAACAAACAAAATGAGCTGATATTTATATTTCTTGCCTTTGGGAAAAAAAATGGTCTGCACCGGCATTTCAAATGTAACCCAGTTAAAAATGAAAAACTATGCAACCAGTGTACCCACAGAACCTCACTGTAAAATTAGGAAACTTGACTACACAAAAACTTGCTTGAGTCATTGCCTTAACAGTGCTTCAAATGATCATGCCAATTGCATACCATAGTCACTAGCACTTTTTCTATTAATCGACTATTTTACAACCCAAATCATATCAACGTTGAAGGTTAAAATTATCAGATAAGAACGTTTACCCTTCTTTAATGGTCTTTTAGATTGTTCAGTTATGTCCGTAGAATCTGATTTCTCTGACGCCGAAGTATCACTCTCATGCTCTCCAGAGACTCTCTAAAACCAAAGTGAAAAGAATCCCAAAAATGAAACAGGCAATGGAACTTGCAAAAAAAATTTGTCTTTTTTTTTATAAAAACTATGCAATAATTTTCTTCGCACAATTGTCAACAACTTATTGCAGAAAAAAAATTGTGTTATTCTAAAGCTCAGAATTTTATTTAACAATCGTACATTCAAAAAATAAAAACTACCTTGGACTTAAAGTGTGATGAATAAGAAAATACTTAAACAAGACAAATCATCCTTGCTCAAGAATACAGAAATGGAATAGTCTTGGTTTTAGAGTAGAAAAGGCTCATTTATGAAGGCAGTATAAGAAATTCAATGATAATAATTAATAAGCAGAACAACTACGAAATAAGACAAAAGATAGCCATTTGTGCTTGAGTTCATCATTTATCTAGAAATGCTTCCCTTTCTATCAACGTATTTTGCTACAATAACCTTACCTTTGCAAAGTCTTCAAGGGTGTTGTAAGGCACAAGCTTTTTAAGCACTTCAGGAGATGCCTTTGCATCCATATCATCTTCGTCAGTACCATCTGATCTAGCTTCATTTCCGCTTCCCCATTCTTCTTCATTGCTAGCATCATTTTTCTCTGCATCTCAGAATCAGATGTACATTCCTCCCCTGACTCAGCATCTATTTCATTCTCCGAAGCAAGCTCTTTACCAAAACCCTATGTCCATTTAATGTAATTGAAGTTTCTTAAATTTATGTGCAGTGCTTCAAGACCAATTAACTAGAGAAGGAGATAAAATTGTCTTTCTTAAATTTATGTGCAGTGCTTCAAATTCTTACATGCGGAGCAAGAACACTGCCATCAAGCACAAGTAAAGGAACTTGCAATTTCCCTGCTAGCGCTCTTACTAGTCTTTCTAAATAAAGCTCCATTCCTGTTAAATTAAACAGGATTGACAAATACAAGACCATCACAGAGAATTCCAACACAATCAATAACAGCATGAAAATAATAGACACACTAGCCATTTGTCGGCGTCCGGCCAGGGTACAAGGACGGAAAACAGAGCCGCCGGCGAAACAGGGGAGGGAGGAGGAAATGCGCAGGAGTAGTTTGGTAATAAAAATTTGACTCGCTCCCACTCGAGTCAATATTACGAAATAAATCCCAAAAAATATTAAAAAATTCAAAATTAAAATAAAATAATCGAATTCTAATGAATTATTTTATTTTATGGTATTTTACCCTATTTTTTCATATTTTTCGAGAGGGGTAGTTTTAAAATAAAAACTTGACTCGAGCCCGACTTGTGTCAATATTATGAAATAAATCTCAAAAAATATGAAAAAATAGAGTAAAATACCATAGAATAAAATAATCCATTAGAACTAGATTATTTTATGTTATGTTATTTTACTGTATTTTTTATATTTTTTGGGATTTATTTTGTAATATTGACTTGAATCGGGAGCGAGTAAAGTTTTTATTACAAAATTGCAATCGAGTCATTTTCCCCCGACTCGCTCTCCACTTGAGTTAATATTACAAAATAAATTTTAAAAAATAAAATAAAATAATTTCGTAATAAAAATTTGACTCGCTCTCGAATCGTGTCAATATTAAGAAATAAATTTTGAAAATAAAATAAAATAATTTCATAATAAAAACTTGACTCGCTCTCAACTCGAGTCAATATTATAAAATAAATTAAAAAATAAAGTAATTTCGTAATAAAAACTTGACTCGCTCTCGACTCGAGTCAATATTATAAAATACATATTAAAAAATTTGACAAAAATAAAGTAAAATACTATAAAATAAAATAAACCATTAGAACTCGAATAATTTATTTTATGGTATTTTACTGTATTTTTTGGGATGTATTTTATAATATTGATTCAAGTCAGGAGCGAGTCATGTTTTTATTACAAAATTGCCATTATTTCATTTTTCTTCACCAACCTTGTTTTCTCAAGTTAATAATATTAAGTAAATTTTCAAAAAATATATAAAATAATTTTTGTAATAAAAACTTGACTCGCACCTGACTCAAATTTAAATATTTCGAGTCGAGATGGAAATAAAAACTTGACCGCTCCTGACTCGAGTCAATATTACGAAATATATCCCAAAAAATATGAAACAAATATAGTAAAATACCATAAAATAAAATAATCAAGTTATAATGGATTACTTTATTTTATGGTATTTTAATCTTTTTTTTCATATTTTTCAAGATGTATTTCAGAATATTGACTTGAGTCTAAAAGGAAATGGGCATGGGTAGTTTCGTAATAAAAACTTGACTCGCTCAAAACTGTAATCAATATTATGAAATAAATTTTAAAAATATATATATATAATAATTTTATCATAAAAACTTAACTCGTTCCCAATTTGAATCAATATTAAGAAATAAAATTTAAAAAATATATAACATAATTTCGTAATAAAAACTTGACTCGCTACCGACTCGAGTCAATATTACGAAATAAATTTATTTTTTAAATTGACAGAATTAGTTTATTTTTAAAATTTTATTTCATAATAAAAACTTGACTCATCCCGACTCGAGTCAATATTATAAAATAAAATTTAAAAAATATATAAAATAATTTCGTAATAAAAAATTAACTTGCTTCCGACTAGAGTTAATATTACGAAATAAATTTTAAAAAATATAAAAATAATTTCCTAATAAAAACTTGACTCTTGTTGGGAGTGAGTTAAGTTTTTATTACAAAATTATTATATATATATATATATATATATAATTTATTTTGTAATATTGACTCGAGTCGGGGACGAGTCAAGTTTTTATTACGAAATTGCCCCCCCTTATTTTCACCCCCTGACGATCGCCCCTCTCCTCTGCTTTTTCCCTGCCACCGCGACCGCCGGTGAGTTCGCCGCCGCCGTCACCTACACCACCGCCGGCCGTGCTGTAACTGCCTACTCACGTGACTCCCAAGCCGACGCCTCCCGCCAGCCGTGCTGCGCCGCACTGATGGAGAAACAGAGGAACCGAAAACAGAGGGGCGGGGGAGGGGGTGGGGCGTGGGCGGGGCAGGGGCGCGGGGGGAGGGGCGCGGGGCAGAGCAAGGGGCGTGGGGCGGGGGGCGAGGGGCGGGCGGGGCGGGGGGGAAAGGGAGCGGGGGGTGGGGCGGGGCGAGGGGCGCGGGGCGCGGGCGCGGGGCGAGGGGCGTGGGGCGGGGCGGGGGGCGCGGGCGGAGGCAGGGGTGGCGGGGGGTGGGGGCGGGGCGGGGGCGCGGGGGGAAGGGTGGGGCACGGGGCGTGGGGCGCGGGGCGGAGCGAGGGGCGCGGGGCGGGGGCGGGGGCGCGGGGGAGGGGTGCGGGCGGAGCGAGGGGCGCGGGGCGAGGGCGAGGGGCGCGGGGCGGAGCGAGGGGCGCGGGGCGAGGCGAGGGGTGCGGCGTGGGGGTGAAAGCAGGGGAGGGAGGGAGGGAGGGGGGGGAAGAATTCCAGCCGTTGGATAAAATCCAACAACTGGAAAATGCAGGACAGAGCAAATCCCCCCTCATATATATATATATATATATATATATAAGACAATCACCATCTAGCCAACTATATATCTCCCCCTCAAAGATTACACTCTTCAAAAGGTATTAACCCATTTTTTTCCAAATGCTATGACCTTCAAAATGAGAGAGAATGGTTGAACCCTAAAAATGTACTTTTAAGATGTTCCAAACTTGATAATAAATATTTCAAACTCACAATATTGGATTTTGATGAGAGATTGACAAGGGGGAAAAAATCAATTTTTGCAGTGAAGATTGTATGTTCCTTATATTTTTGTTCTTCCTTATTACAACATTTAAGCATACAACAATTAGCAACCGGTTTAATAATTGAATTAAATTTTTATCATTTTATTTCATACATTTTTGTATGTCTTTCAAATGGGGTTTTTAACTTTTGTAAATTAATACTATTAAGTGATTTTCACAAAAAAGGTATTGAATATAAACTGAATCTAATAAATCAAATTTTAGTTTTGAAATTTGCCATCGTTTATATTTTTCAATTAGAAAAGGTTTAATAATATCATGACTCACATACTTTTATTATTTTTAATAATTTCAACCTAATTTATATTAAACCCCGCATCGCGTCGTTTGACTAGCATCTAATGAAGTTGGCACAAGAATATTACTTTAAAGTCCAAGTTCCTTTTGATTATCACTCACCATAAAAATGTCAATTATTTTATCATTTATGGTTTTTGGTTGGGTTATTTTAAATTTATTTATTGACAAATCTTAAAATTATACCAAAAACGTCTAAAAATTGTTTTCTTTAACTATTCATTATATGGTGGTTAAATTAGTTTTGTTAAATTACTATATGGTGGTTAAATTACTATATAGGGCATCTTCTTACCATTTAAAATATAAACAAAAGTAATTTAACCACCATATAAAGTAATATATATATATATATAAGCTTGCACAAAATATTAAACAAAAAGGATTGATCTTTTTTTAATTATAATGGTGATACTGGCAAGAATAGAGGCTTCCCACAATTTGCTCAAGTTTATTCTAGGAAGAACAAGAACCCTACTTTATGGTTGAATTAGAAACTTTCTTATTTCATGTTTTCCTATTTTAGCTAGGATATATATATATATATTTATTTTTCTAGTCCTCGCAGGATTGTTAACCTTCTTTTATGTATTAGTAGAATTAAATTTCTTATCAAACTAGAATGGTTTTATCATATCTATAAGTAGAACTGAGCGTCTCTTTCCCCTTGCTTGACGCGCCGGTGAGGAGCCGTCGTCCCTCTTCTCTCACCTGGACGACATCCACTCATCCTCCCAGATTTGCCATCGTCGCCCGCATCACCGGAGTCCAGCATATCAGAAAAAGTTGCCGCCTTTAGCCTTGTGCATAGTCGTCGTCGCTTTCGCCTAGGGTTGCTAATTGAGCGAGTCAGTTCGTGAGCATTTAGTATTCGACTCGGCTTGATCGATTTGAAACTCGACATTTAAATGCTCAAACTCGAATTCGACTCGAATACGAATCTTACGAGCCGAGCTTGAGCAAGGTAGTATTCAACTCGACTCGACTCGGTTATAACTCGAACTCGACTCGATAAAATAATATAATAATATAGTTTTTATATTATATATATAATATATAATAATAAAGAAATAAGATAATATAATAATAAAGAAATGAGATAGTTGAGATAGTAAGTATTCAAGTTGATGACTTCAAAGTACTTTTGACTTTTAATTGAGCCGATTTCGAGCTCACGAACGAGCTCGGGTTCGAGCTCGAAAATATTAAACAGTTTAAGTGTATTCGAGCTAGAACACATAAAAGATATTCGAGTAGAACTCGAGCATGTATGTTTAAAATTCGTTCGATCTCAAATCGAATTCGAACAAATTTCGAACTATTCGAGCCGTTCGAATAAAAATCGAACTCGGCTCGTTCGGGAGAAGTCACAAACAAGCCGTTGAACGACAATCTTGTGTGCGTTGAGATTATTGCTGGACAGGAGCGAAGCCGAAGACAAGTACAACAGTGAATCCATCCTTGTTTCCTCACCAATCAAGTCTCAGACTGTGTGCATTTTTCCTCTGACCTCCCGGTACCATCGTTTATTTATTCTTTATTTAGATGCGACTTTTTCCATTAATAATAGATCTTACTTGTCCTCTTATTGATCACCATAGTTAGCCCGTGCCCAGTTTACTGTTGATTCCACGAGTGATGTCCGATAGTCTTTGTCGACAAGGCCCTTGAACCCAAGTCTCTCTATTATACCATATCATAATTACAAAAATTAGAATCGGGTCTGAATCGGATTTTTAGAGAGTCATTAAATCGGATCAAATCGGTCTAAATCAAAGAGGAATCGATTTAGTTGAATTGGTCTAAATCGGTCATATAAAAATTTTTTAACTTAGTCAAAATCGATAGGTTATTAGTTATAGAATATGTTCTTCTCATGTCATTTTTATGTTACAATGTGTATTATATTTTATGATATTTTTAAATATTTTTTAAGATTTTTTTTTTGAATTATTTAGAATTAATTATTATTTTTTACTCAATTCGAGTCGGAGTCGAATCAATTTTTAATTACGAGAATGCCACCTACTATTTCTTCCCCCCTTCTCTTTCCCCGACGCGCTGCCCATCCTTCTCCTCCGCCGATTGCCACTGACCCCACTTCGTCCCCTGCCCCCCTCACCCCCAACCCCTTCCCTACCCGCCCCGCCCGTCCCCCACTTACCTCACTGCCACCCCCAGCCCAATCCGCCCTGCCACCCCCTTCCCCACTGGCCTCTCCCGTCCCCCATGCAAGGAGCGACAGACGCGCCGCTGCGCGAGCGCGCGGGTGCACGGGCGTGCCCACCCAATCTGGCCCCCTCCCCCTATCGCCACATCACCACTTACCCTTGCCACCTCGTCCCCAAGTCACCGTTGCCCCCCAGCACCCCCCCCCCCCAAACCATCACCTGTCGTCGCCTCCTCGCCATCGTCCGAAATTAGCTTTAATTGGCCAATTTTAAAATCGGTTCAAATTGGGTGAAATCGACTTATATCGGCCGATTCATAGAACGATTTGAGCTAAAAAATGATTTACCTATTTTTTTAACTTGGATTGCCTCCGATTTAATTAAAATCGGCAATTTTTGCAATAGTGTATTATATACTTGTCCATATCCTTTGGCCATCTAATCAGTTATTTATCTACTTATTTAACCCTATCACGACTTGTCTATTAGTATTTATAATACATCGGAGCTAACATAATTATCTTAGTAAAATTCAATTGTCTTAATTCTCGAGCGATTGCTCCAAAACTCGAGTTCTTTTGGATTTCCATCTTGATCAATGACAAAAGTGTCTTCATCCTTCATTAGTAAACTTTAAATGGCTGCCACTTTTCATCAATTTTAAATCATAGATTTTTTCCATATATTGTGAATAAGCGCATAATAATCATTATTAAATAATTTAAATTCAATTGGGAAAATCAACAATTTTTATTGATAATTAGTGTGTTTTATGAATGTCCTGCACCAATTTGGTATCACGACCTTAGGTTTGATCTTAATTATATCATACCTCTTATTAGTCAAGTTTAATTTTTGCGTCCATTCATAGCATTAATTTAATATTGCATGCAATTACGTAGTGGTCGTATAAAAAATTCCAGTGTCCATATGTCTTGTGAAAATCCCACTCTCGCTGAAGCTATTGATCGTATTGTGGCGAGATTAGATATATTAGAAAATAAAATTGATAATTCCACTGAAGGCGAGGCATCTCATACGGATAGGAATAAAAATGATAGGAATATCCCAGGGTGTAATAATGACAATAGAGAAATAGGTAGGGATACACAATTCCTTAGAAACATGGAGGCAGATGCGCCAGTATTGGATGGTCGTCTCGATCCGAAAGCCTTTTCTGATTGGCTTCGCAAGATAGGTGAGTATTTTGACTGGCATAATCCACCCGAGTTTAGAAAGTGTAAATTTGCTAAGATGAAACTTTCTGGTAGTGCAAAATTGATTGTTTGTTTTTTATCTACATTCCAGTATTAGAGAAAGGCTTCGGTTCGGTATTGCAGAATTTTATTTTATTTTTTTGAAGTAAAGAAACTTAGATTAAAGACAGAAAGATACAAGCTGGGGCACTCCAAGATTGCCTGGTTGCATGGCAAAGGAGTGAGCAGCATGGTTCCCAGGTCTAGAGATTCATTTAAGTTTAATAGGAACATTGCAAACCGACGACTTAATTTGCACTTCAGATGGTTTTTGAGTCCTGCATTTTCGATAGTTTTTTAGCCTAATATTTTCGATTCTTTTTTAGTTCAGTATTTCAGATTGTCTTTGAGTCATCTTCTCTATGTTTTCCGAGCATCTTCTGAGCATCTTTAATGATTTAATCACGAGTATTTTTTATTATTTTTGAGTTGTTTGCTCCTTTCTTTAATTCGATGGATGAGTTTTTTTCATTCACATCTCATACCAATATTTTTGTTAGAGCATGCTTCTAGTATAGGATCAACCCCACTTGCAGGGGAGGATCTTTTGAAGGGAATAAAATTGTGAAAGTAAATTTATGAGCTTTTAACTAAAAATAACTAGTCACCTTAAAAGATTTCAATTAGCTAACCTAACAGATACACAGGCACATATACACGGAAATGATAGAGTGTAAACTCTTTTTAAAATGTGAATTTTATGAATTTTAATTAAATTTGCCGAATTTTTATCTAATAATTTATATTAAATAATTATTTATAAAATTATCCATAACTACTTATCATAACTCCTTAATCGAAATTATTTGATAAAAAATTAACCGTTGTTATGTAAATTCACATTTAAAAAAGGTTCACTCTATCATTTCCCTGTGGGTGTGTACACGCGAGCGCGAAAGCATATATATATTATAGCTGGTCTTATTCTTCGTTCCCCTTTCGTTTCTGTTGTGCCAAGAGCTTATCACGGTCACAAGAAACAAGCGATTCTGTAAGTTTGGGATGGCGTATGGATTCCATATGAAGTATTCCTCCAACTTGCAAGTTGTGTTATTAGCCAGGTTAAAGAAACACGCACTAAAACAGTAACGAAAAGTATAATAAATAACACACTTAAACAGATGATGAATAGTTTCAAAAATAAAAGGTAAATAGAACACAGCCATGGAAAGATCAAGTGTTTAACGAGGAAGATAGATCAGCTACACTCCACAATCTGCGAACGGCATTGCCAAGGGCACCTCACAAAGCATGATCACCACCAAAACAGGAACAAATCATTCCTAGAACCGATAGAAATCCTTAAAAAGAACATATGAAGTGCTCAACTAATTCATTCTACTTCAAGTTTCTTCCGCTTGTACCGGACCATGACCTTTCCTTTCACTCCCACAACCATGGCATTCCAGTCAATCTCAGGGAAGGGAGACACCAGTTCCAGCTCAAAGTTCCTCAGAAGATGAGACCAGATGGCTTTAATCTGCAGATATGCAAAGGGTTCTCCGAGACAGCCGTGTCTGCCTCCTCCAAATGATATGTAAGAGAATGCACCTGCTACCTTGTCCTCCTCTCTACCAGGTACAAATCTATCAGGGTCATACCTGTCAGGGTCCTCGTAGATGTATGGCAGGCGGTTGGCAAAAGCTGGGGAAGTTGCCACAATATGGCCCTTTGGGATATCATACACCTTCCCTTCTCGGGTCGTCACAGTAAAATCAATATGAGACTGCCTAAGCAACATTATCAGAGGTGGGTGAAGTCTCAAAGCTTCTTTGATGCACCTGTACAGAACATCCATCCCCGACAAGATATCATGATCCACTTTGTCCCCATGTTCTTTCATCAAGCTCTCCTGTTCCTCCAACACAGCAGATAGGAATTCTTTATGACGGAGGAGGTAGGCACCTGTCCATGTAGAAGTTATGGAGCTTGTATGCTGGCCTGCAAACAAGGCAGCAATAAGGAGGCCAGTGACCTCCCCTCACTTGTGGGCCGACCATCTTTATATCTGGAATCGATGAAGCATTGCAGCATGTCATTCTCTGCCTTTCCTGATAATTTGCGTGAACCGATAATGGATGAAAAAATTTCAGCAAGCTTCTGGCGGGCTTGATCACGCCGGCGGTGAGCTGGAATAGGTAGGTGTGGGAAGATGACACTGATGGGAAGCATCCCGTTATCAAGGTCGTGGAAGAGGGATGAGACATCATCAAATAGTTTGTCCCTGACCTCCCGCCCTAAAAGGCATCTACTGGCTGTCAATATGATCAGATGCTCCAGTTCATACTTCAAGTCCACTTCCCCACTGTCTCCCCACTTCGAAAAGAAGTCCTGCAGAAAATTGAGACCTGAACCTTTACACTTCTTACCGAGCAAAAAATTCAATACAAATAAATAAACTTAGGTAATGAAACCCTAATTACAGTAAGTCCAACCACATTTCATGAAAGATAATAGATGATTACAGTACCACCTATGCAAATACCAAGTATACTAAAAGGGGGGTTACCAACTTAAGATAAAATAGGAAGGAAATAATAATGCACTGCAATAAGAAAAAGACAAACAGTATACATAACTTAACAGTAAACTAGAATATGACTCATGGTGTTGTTGTTCCTCAGAGTTCCAAAGTATATCCTTTTGAATAGAAAGTGAATTAAGTCAAGGTATCTCTATTATTTCATTCCAAAACATCCCTCAAACAATAAGGCAACCATTCAGAAGAATCGTAATTTGCACTTAAATCTTTACAAAATAGAAACATAGCACTTCAAAACTGACAGATTAGTAGAACAGAAAGTTTAGAACACGAAGCACTGATATAGCCACATGAGGGGCACAACATCGCGGAAGCTGAATATAGAAGTTCAAAACATAGTGGGTTCTAAGATAGTTAATACGCCTACTTTAGCAAAGTTGTGAACCAGCAAACAGATGAATTAACCAGGCCGCCCTATAACTGATACATATTTTTACAGAAGGAAGCCCCATACCACAATAACTAAAGATATCAGATTTAATACAAAAATGAGTAGAATTTAAAAACAGTTAAAGGGCTCCAATATATCCAAGATAACAAGAGCAAGAATCACTAAAAAAACCTTTCATAAATAAATACACATTAACAACAGCTCTACAGTTAATATAGCTTCATCATCAGCACCGAATCAATTGATGCATTCCCCCAATATCAATCAAATGACGCACAACTCAAACAACAACATTAAAATTCAACAACTTAAGTTTTTTTTCTTTAAAATACGGATGGATCAACAAATTGCATACCTCTGCTTCGACAACCATCTGATCAACATACCCCTTCAACTTATTGACCCTCAAAGACTCGGTGAAGAACCGGAACTGCTCCTGCCGCACTGAATAGTCCACATCAAACACCACGCCGGGGCCAAAAGTGGGCACATTGAACTGGTACACCTCCTGCTGGCTAAGATCTGACTCCGGGGCTTTAAAGAAATGGGCAGAAACCTCAGGACCAATGAAGAAGGTAATGTTCCTGTTAACCAGATTTAAGGTGAAGACGCTGCCAAGCTTTGGGTATTCCTCCCTGAGCATCACAATGGGGCCTCGCATGAACCGTACGAGACCCCCAGGACCGGCCATGACTTGACGACGGGCGGGAGGCGCTTGCCGGACGCGTAGCTCTTGAGGAAAGAGACAAACTTGAAGAACACCAGAGTGGCCAAGACGAGGACCGAGGCGTTAAGGAGCTTGTCACCATTCAACAACTCCATTACACCTGAAAACAGGGAAACCAACCAAATCAATCGCACATACAACAAGTCAAAAGAATCTATCTTTCTTTCTTACTCTCCAATCAAGTCTAAGAAAAAAAAACCCAAAACAGAGCAAAATGTAAGCGAAAGAAGAAGTGAAGATCAGAAGTTTCAATACCAGAGGCAGACATGGACTTCAATTACGAGGGCAGATCCACAAAAAAAAACGTACCCAATTAAGAGACTTTGGATCCTCAAGAAAAGGAGGGGGTACAGATAGACTAGGGAGTGTTGAGTGTGTGAATGGAATCAATTTTTATCAGCAAAACTTAGGAGGGATCAAATACAGAGAGCGGGGCAGGGAAGACATGTTTGTAAGGCGAGTTGAGAGGAGAGGAGTTCGTGTGGTGAAAGTGGTGTAGAACTGTAGAACCGTGGTGGAGATTCACGTGCTTTTGCTTAAAGGTTGGGATTTATTTTTGTGGCAACAGGGATTAGGGATTTTTTTTTTGTAATATTAGTTTAATTCCTCCCCTCGGCATTTTTTTTCTTTTTCTTTTTCTTTTTGGTTATGTTAGTTCAATTCCGAGCTGAGAGATGAAGACATGCATAACAGTGGGCGCCGGGAAGAGGTTTCGTCTGTGGAGAGATGCCAATACCGGAGGCGCTCGCCGTAACCGGAGAATCCGACGTTAGGAGCGTTTGTTTTCAGGGATTTTTTTGAACTTTTATTTATTTTAAAATGTTAAGAATAATATTTTTTATTTGTTTTTTTTTCAAATTTAATATTGTAATCCATATTATTTTTTTAAAAATGTACAATTTCGTATTTGAATTCAATATAGGTGAGATCCAATGTTTGGCTATTCCGTATGAGATACAAATATAATAGAGAAAACTCATATTATATTTATATTCAGAATCCGAGGTTAGCAAGTATTCACAATAAAAGAAATATAATCTCACTTTGAAAACCATAACAAGATGAGGGCTCTTATCACTCGGATTTACTAGTTACCGTATTATAAGAAGCATTTATGACCATGACTCTTATCAATGGTATTTAACAATTCCTTAAGACGGCCATTGCAAAAAAAGATTACCAAGAGCCATGAGAACCTGCAGAAATATCTTTTAGTTCTACTTCCACCTTCTTGCAAATTGAGAATGAAGACATGTCACAGGTTCCTTTGCTTTAGTGTCAAAAGACATCAACACCCAAATTGTAGAAGAAGAAAATCAGGCTCAAATAGCGATATTCGCTGCATACATGCAAATAATATATTCATCAAGTTAATAGGAAATCAATATCGATAAGATTAAAACGATTGTATATAATTTTTTTAGCTCAAACTTATATATGCAAAACTTTTTCATTAAATAAGTTGAACTTTGAGAGTTTAACAAGATGAGAAATATTTAATAAGTCGAAGATCCCTATAATACACGTTCAAATGATTTGAAAATTATTGTAATACTCTTTTTCAAGATATGACACCTTTTTCAGAGTTCGAAATTTCATTCACTTTAAGCAGCGCCCCCAGTTCATGACAAGAGTAACTGGTTACGCTAGTTGGACCTCACAGGTCACACCATGCCGTTAGTCTTGTGAATGTGCGCAACGTGTTACGAAAACATAAACAACTACATATAACCACAACAAAGCAATATCATTTCTAAGATGCTCCCATCAAAATTTTCATTATTGTACCTCTAACCTGCTCAGCTATCGTCTGAGCTCTTTCCAGTGCACACGAAAAACTCATGGCAAAAATCTGTCGCATATAATTTGCTTGATTGCTGCACAGTAGATTGCACTACAATTTGATTGCGAACAGGTTCTATTTTGTACAAGGATTTTTGGGGCGCGGCGCAAGTTCTGATTTGGCCGAGAGGTATTTTCTATACAGAGAATTTCTTCGTCACAGATTGTTTTGCGCTCTTAGAAGAGCAATAGTTGGTCCCAGTGCGCTTCCCCTGAAGCCCCTGCAAGACCATAAGCGGTTTGTCCAGTTTTTCTCAGCAGATTGCCCCTGCGATAGTTGATCCTTCTTAGCATCCAGAGCCTTGCTGAGCTCTTCCCATGGATCACTTTCCAGCCCCACTTTTCCTACATAAACAAGGGCATCGACAGGTTTGAACAAGGATACTAACGTGAACAATTTACCAGCCTTGGTTTCACGCATATTGCTTTGGCTTCATCAAACTAATAGAAAAAATAATTAATCAACATTCATTGAAATTTTTGCAATTGGTTCCCCCGTTATTTCCAGAGACACTACCATTCTTGTTAGCAGATCCTGTGATTGTCTTGTCCTCCAGAACAAAACGGACGTCAACAAGTGTGGCAAAATCAGTCTGCACAAGTACAAATAAAATATATCAGGGTTCGACTCACAAGAGTCATACCAGTAAACTGTTAGATCCTTTGCAATGGAAAAATATAACTCCAGAGACCCGTCTTCTTTATAAAGTGAGGTTGAATTAGCTGTGTCTGCATCGTTTGCATCACCAAGTCTGATTGGATATTAAATCACACGATGTTACTTTTCCAACCTACCAAAAAGATGCAGTTACTTGAAACTGGATATGAGATGACCAAGATATCTAGACTAATGTTGAAGACAAAACCTCCACACCCTGAAGGAAGAAAGCTCAGGAGACCACGAAGAAAATAACTCAATCAAGCGATAGGCTACAATGCCACCAACTTACATGAGATGAGTCTTTTTAATGAAATTTCCAATGTGAGCATCATAATCAAAAGCACATTCTATTTCCAGTAGTAGCAATAGCACAAAACCTTAGGAGAAGAAGTAACAAGGCAAAGTTTCTCAAAATCAAGAGTCACACTACAACGTTGCTGATCCGCATCAGCATAGATATTGTCACATAGATATTGTCACCACTATAGCCTTGTGTATTAGTAAGATCATCAAAATCCTAGTGCAGATTATTTTCACAAACAAAAGTTTTCTCGCCTCACTTCTGACCTTTCTTGCTGATTGTCCCATTCCATTGAATAGTTTCCTGCAGAATTAGGTAGATTATGAAACACTAAAAGATGGCAACATTAGTATTTAACCCATAAAAATAATAACATATTAAACAGCCTCCAATGTGTTATAACCGCTACATGAGATGAACAAGTATATATACAAGATAGTCACGAGATATCTAAGCTAGATAATAACACGTCAATGGCGGTAATAATGCTTTCAGCTCATGTAAAAAATCCTGCTAAACAAAACTTAAGAAAAGGACCATATCATACCACAGGTTTATGGTTTTTACAATCTGAGTCATCTGTATTTAGTAAAACAAGAAATGCATGTCAGACAACAATACGTAAAACTGAATAGCCTGCAAAAATAAGACAGCTTCTAACAAATTCGAATTCTCCATTATATATGAAAGGACAGCTAGAACAAAGAGTAAAACCATGCAGGAAAATACATAGACAACCAATTATTCAGATTTAAGCCGACATATTTTTGGCATTCAAGTTGTGAATGGGGAGGAATAAATATTTAATTGTTAATAAGCGAAGCCATACAAGTCCATTGAAATCAATGGCAAGCAAACCTAGAGGTCCACTAACTTTCAGCTGCATGTTTCAAAATAATGTAAGATACAACCAACTTTGTCCATCAGGGAACCAAAAGGTACACTGAAAGTCCTGCATCATATGCTCAAAGGTAGAGTACCTTTTTTCTTCAATATGCAACTTGGCTTTCCTCATGCGAAAGCTTATCAAGTTTGGGAAAAACAACACTCAACAGAAGAGAACCACAACAACCTATGCAACATTTCCTGAAAAGGAATAATCAAAATATCTGATTACCAAGAGGCTCAAAGCGAATATGTCCAGATCGAATTACTACAGGGGCCACTTCAGTCTCCACATTTGTGTTGTCTGTTTTCAATTTATCAGAAGATGCCCCACGCATCATTCTCTCTGAGATGCAGTTTTGATCAACCTGCATGCAAAACATATCTGAGCATTAAATTTGACCCGCTGAATTATGAATATTTCAAACTGTAAGATCACTTTCTACAGACAAAGTACCTCTTTAGTACAATTTTTGGAATTTTCAATTTGAATCTTAGCTTGTTCTCTTAACCATAATCTTTTGCCCTTCTTGCGGCGAGCGCTTCTACTAGGAATCTATAAGATAATTACAAGTACGGTTATGCAACCATCTGACAAGCACAACAAAATTATTCAGAAGTCACAGCTTCAAAAATTTACATTAAAAATCTTGCTTGTTTCCATATTGGACAAATCCAGGGAGGAAAGTATACTTCAACACCTATTAATAGGTAGGTACATGACAATTCTCATTTAAGGAAACTGAGCACTGGTAGCAAGGTGAAAAAATTAGGCAGTTGAGATTGCAGAAACAGCTTCACTATAATAGCAAAGGTAAGTGTGCATGTGTAAGATTACCCATTGCAGACCTCGTAAAGTGGGAAGCCTTGTTCATTGGTGATACCCATTCAATAAGTGATCTATAGGTGACTCACAAAACAGTGAACAGCAAAAACTAGTTCTACAGTAAGGGAGGAGTTCATTTAATGACATTTGAAGACACACTTATAAGCTTTTTATGCTTCACATCCACTAAATCGTTTTAAAAAGGTGGGGATTCTTCTCAAAATCCAAGCGTGATGATAACAAAATATCAAAGTTTGATACTAAGCCTTTAATTTCCACATGCACTGAACTGAAGACAGAACTCTTAAATTAGCCAAAACAGAAAAGCAGAGTTATCAAACCCTTTTGAAAAATAGAAGGTTCCATTGAAGTTGCATTTTGTTGCTGATGTTCTAGAGACTGATTACACCTGAGAATCAAGTAAGGCTCATCAGTAACCTTTTGTAGAAGAAAAACAAACTAAACCTGAAGAATATCAGTCTATTAGAGGCAAACAATACATTCAACTAACATATAGTAGCAGTGTGAAGAGAGGATAATGGAAATCTTTAGAGGATGACGAAAATAAAAGCAGAGAAATTTTTAGACTGCATAACCAAAAGGCAAAAGGCCTTCAGAAAAGCTAAAGAAAGAAACCAAAAAAAAGAAGAAAACCAAAAAGAAAAAAGAGCATTTGTGAAGACATTATTGAAAAAAGGCCAATCTATGAAACAAACGAGACAAAAGAGCAACATCAGGAAAAAAATGTATAAGTATATAGGCCCACTACCCTAGAAATATCATCATGCCAACATATTTGAGAAGGGAAAATTGGGCGATCATAAAAAATAATGGTACTACCGCGCATCATTTTCAGGACCAACTTTTTGATTCGTTCTTTTAGTTTTGGCATCCTTTTCAGGGAAGGTTCCATTACAATCATAACTTCCAACGTACATATCACTATCCGTTTCTTCAAAAGTGCCATCAGCAATTGTAAGAGCTTTAATGTGGTCTATTGAAATTTTTTTTCCTTTTCTTCCCCCTGAAATCAATTTTAAGATCACATTAGAAACATTTACTAGAAACAGAACAGCTAAGGAAAAAGGATTACGTAAGGTGTAAGAGAAAACAAACCCTAGTGATTAGTAGTTTAAATGACTAACTTATCCACCATTAATACATTAGAATTTCATCAATACATGAATAGGGGAAAAGATGTGAAAATGATTTATTAACTGATGCACTTGGTAACATCCTTCTGAGATTTATAACAAGAAACATGAACCTACATGAACTCAAATTTGACCAACTATATATCTCTTCCTTCTCTTTTTTTATTTTGTAATCTCTGATGGCAATTCTTCTACTCGTTCATGCTCACTATTTTGGTCCTCACCTGTTCCGACAGCCCCTTCAATCATTGAGAGAGGAACCCCTTGTTCTCCTCCAACCTTGAGAGGGCCAGAACTATGATCTTCCGTTTCATCAGATTCAATTGCATTTACAGCATAACCATCTTTCTTCTTAACTCTAGACCATGAGACTAAGTGCAACCAGAATGTCATTAACATTGCATATCAAATTGCTAAGAACCATAAAATGGAGGCATAGCCTAATGAAAACTCATTTAGAAGAAGTTGCGAACAAAACCGTATTTCATGAGTTCAAAGATACAGATAATGCTGATTGAGCTACTAAAACCAACTGCTAATTCGTTCTACGATCGTTCTATAAATGAACTCGAAAACTACAAGAAAAACGAAAAGTAAAAAGGTAAAAATGACGAACTTTTGCTAACTCACCTGACGATGTCGTTGTTCGTTAAAATGCAGGTAGATTCAAATGGGGAAGAACGCACCCGTGCATCTGCCTGTCGGAAAAAAACAAACAAACACACACACACACACACACACACACACACACTCAGAGATTTGTATCCATCAACACAGGAATAAACACAAAGAACAAGGAGCTGTCTTACAGAAGGCGGAAAAGAGGAGGCGCTTACATAGAGAAGTAGGCCACCGGGACAGAAGTGGTGGAGGGAAAACTTGTCAGGGAGATGGGAAGCGAGGTCGGAGATGGTGAGTAGGTGTGATGGTTGGAAGAGAAGCCAGCAGCGGCGCAAGGCCATGGGAGATCTGAGAGTTGGTGAGCAGGGTTCGACTCTCGAAACTGATCCGTACCCTCCTCCTCCCGACGCAGGACTCCATCACCTCCGCCTCGGAGGACAAACGGGCCTGCGCTTGAACCTTCGCCCCAACCTCCCCTTCGGCCGCCCGATTGACAAGGGTTTATGAATTGTGGCCCATTTTTTATGGGCACGCCATGCCCCATGCTCTCCGTGATACGACTCCCAGTAATCGAACCATGCGATTGCAATCGTCGATGAACTCTACAAGAAATATTAATAGAGTTTTTTTCAACCTTAAAAATATAAATAATTTACAATATAATCACATAGAAAGGGTCTAATTTATAGTATACAATATATCTTTATAATTTTAATTTTGGATGAACAATTAACCTGAAAATATAAATTAACATCTACGAATGTTTAGCTGTAGAGAAGGATAAAAATTTAAAAATTTAGTATTGGAAGTGGTTTTTTTACCTACTTCATGAATGGCCAGTGTTACGAGTCTTTTATATAGGCAATATATTTATGGCATATTCCATGCTTACCTCGTACGTAAAATATTATTTTGTGAAAAAAAACTGTCCCTTCGTTAGATAGGGAGAGCTCGATCTGAGTTTATTATTGTTCCATGGGCTATCTTACTATGTTTAGGAGTCATGACTGAATTTGTGTGTGACAAAAACATGTTAGTAAGTAATACTTACAAGTCTTATATATTCTTCAAATGTATCCGTTTATTCTTCTGTTTCTTGCTAAGCGATTGATACAAGAGAAGATTTTCAAAGCAAATTCACAGAAACAGCCCTTTGAAAATTACCAAACAAACGTATAGTGGTAACCACCTCTTCGTCTATCAGTTGGACTGTGTGGATAACTTCTTGGCCTTTCTTTTCTCAGCAAAGAAGAAGCCAAAAAGAGAAATTGCAGAGAATGCGGAAAAACAAGCTGCTGCAATGTCAATAGATGTGTGCCGGCCAGAGATGGCTTCAATGATGAACAGGTTGGATGTCTTCTCTTTGTTGGTGGTCTGGCCATATGCCACTGCATGCCCATGACTGTCATAGGCATAAGCTCTGACGAAGTAAGTTGCAGAGGGAATATCTCTCTCCACCTCCCATTCAAAGCTCTCCTGCGTGTTGGTGTAAGGCCTGGTGACAATGTTAAACTGGCAGGTCTTGTCCTTGCTCAGCTCGTTCTTGGTCTTCCTCCACGCCCTGTCCGTTTGGCTGATGGGTGCGTAACAGAGCTTCACCTTCACTGTTGTGTAATTGTCGTCGACGCGGGCAGCTTGGGTAGCATTCAAGCCCCAACTCACCCGAATCCTGTTTTCTCCAGCTTTCAGAACTGCAAGGCGTACAATTGGGTTTTTAGTGTTGAGAATTGTCAGTCTTATTAGCATCATTTGATTTATGTATACTTTGGAAAGGATATAAAAATGGATCGTGATGACTTACCAGAGCCCTCCTGGGTGACGCAGCGACTGTCAAGGTCTGGGGGAGGGTGAAGAATAGGACTTCTCCAGCAGCTGATCCAATCAAGAGGGATAGCAAGATGGGAACAAGAAGAAGCTTGGCACAAGCCATTACGCCGAGCTATGGGGGTCTCGAATCGCCAAACTATCTGATCTTTGGTGGCTATATAACCAAAATTGAGAAGTCAGACGAGGTATATATGTACAACACAAGGCTTCCTTGGGGTCAGGGAGCGAAGGCATCAAAGTCAAACATCACAACTATTGTTCAGGAAAGTGATAAAAGGCAAGTGTGGTTACAGTGGCCCAAATCAAGGATGAAAAGGCAAAGAGGATGTGGTTTAGATATAGACGGGGAGTCATGTTGAAAAAAGATAAAGAGAAGGGGAGCGTCATCAGGATTGCTAAGCTGGAAGGAGAAGGAGTGCTGCGTCTGCTTTGACGATAATAACAATCGCAATCAGCTCTTAAAGGATCTGTAGAGGCAGCCTTATTTAAGTGGTAATTGAAGTTGTCTTCGTTTCAATAAAAATTGAGGTTGTCTTCGACGGCCTAGTCGACTTCACGGAAGTTGTTCACATGAAGCTATTTTCCCTTGCGTGTCCTTGGTTTGGAAAGAGATTTTTATCTAGCTTATGATGACCTCCTAAATAATTAGTTATTAAAATAATTTTTACAGAACATGTTATTAAAATAATATTTTTAAAGTACTCAAGGTAACTTATCACGGTGCCCATTTTGAAGGTAACTTACTAAGCTATCACAAAAGCCCATATTTGTTTTTTCCGACAAGGGTTGATCAATCGGTCAGCTTGATCAAAAATAAACCGAACTACTTCCTAATTAACTAAATTGAAGTAGTTTGGTTAACTAAATAAAAACAATACTACAATTACTAACCATATTGATCAAATTAAACTAATTCGATTTAATTTAATTTTAATTAGATTTTAACCAAACTAACTAAAGTAATAAATAATATTTTATATCATTAAGTGTTCATTCTTAAGTGTTTTCTATAATTATTTTTAATTTTATTTAATAAATAAAAAATTGTTAGCACACATTTAGAGACTAATTATAAACTTATTACAAAAAGTTACATAAATAATATTCTAATTTTGGACATTATATAATAAGTACACAATATATAATATATTAAACTTTTATCTCTTACACATATATAAATAAATCATTTTCAATAAATTAAACTAAAATAACGGTTTTATAATTTTTTGTTATATATCATATGAATAAAAATAATAATGACACATATACAATGAAGAAAAAAAGTAAATGAACTAATGCAAACGGATTTCTTTACATTTATTGGTTTATTTGGTTTCATTGGTTTTGACCGAAAATTGATTGAACCGACTAAACTAAATTTGGTTAATTTTTAGTTTTAACCGAACTATAACTAAACTAAACTAGCACCGAACCAAACTATCAAAATAAGTTTAATTTGATTAGTTTGGTCGGTTAACCAAACCATCCCCTCCTTCGTGACCACTGTCAAAGTGGTGCCAACTAGCTGGGCCATCGTAGATGGTACGCTAATGGGCCAAGTTTATTAAAAAACCAAAATTGCTATTAATTAGTTTATTTATCAGAGTCTTATGATAAGGAGAGGATTTGGTATAACACTTGTTACAACAAGCTCCCTCTAGTGACTCTATAGGTAACCCTAAATCATCGTAATTTATGGACTATAATTACAAATTATAATTATTTCTAAAGTTATACTAATTGAGGATATTTAAATCAATAAAAAACTTGTTACTTGGAGTTTACTATAATAAGTGCTATCATCACCCATTATGCTGATGGTAACTTCTAAGTTATAATTAAGTCTATCCCAATGTTGAAGACCAATGTTCTTTGCTTATGTTGAGTAGTTACCATACGATACGATGTAGACTATATATAAATAGAAGAAAAGTGATGAATTTTATTAAACAAGGGTGGAAGACAAAAAACTCAACGTCGGTGAAGTATTTTTATAAGTAATATTAAGGACCAGAGAGGTGGTATCAGAAAAACACCAATTCCTATTTCATTAGAAATAAAAGATTTGACTTGTAGATCAAATATAATTGGAGAACATTGTAATTTAGAGAAAATAAATTGAACAGGTTTCTCCAATAGTTCAAAAAATACCTCAAATTAAATTGTATACACAAAGTTTGTCCAAATAAGTCAAAATCAAAACTAAAAGATTTGTAATTGAAGATCATTTAATTAATTTCGTGAACCGACTTTGAGGTACCACCTGGGATAATGCCGCACAATGCGCAAAAAATATATAAAAGATAGATTTTAATTTTAAAAATAAATTTTCGTGACAGGTTTTGAGCTGTCTGGTCCAAGCCCATTTGCAATCTTTCTTCAAGTCTGACTCGTGGCCTGTGTGAGTGTGACTGAATAGAGTAGAAAATATGGGCCATCACAACATCTTCATTGATTTTCTTCTCTCACTCTGCCTCCTGATCCTTGTATGCTCCACCCCGGCCACTGCCACTGCCACAATAAACTGTGATTTCCCGGCGGTCTTCAATTTTGGCGACTCCAACTCCGACACTGGTGGCTTCTCAGCCACCTTCGGCCCTATTCCCCTGCCACACGGAGAGACGTTTTTCCACGCACCCGCTGGAAGATACTCCGATGGCCGCCTCATCGTCGATTTCATCGGTTCGTACGTTTAGTCTCCCTTTCATTCCCGACTCATTGGTTCAATCTTGCCATTACTGTTCATCCATTAACATTTATGCGTCATGCACATTAAGTGCCTTCAAGCTTCATATCTCAATAGATTCCATCCCCTAATGATCAGCTTGAAGACAATGCATAAGACAAACCATGTTGGGTGACAGCATGTGCTCACTTTTGTCCTTTTAGAAGTGGTTTTCTCCTCTTCTAGTTTGTCCTCTATCCACATCCATGGTTCCTCCCTTGAATCACTTATTACAAGTGTTTAATGTGTTAAATGTCAGGTGTATGTATATATATATATATATGGAGCTAAACAATGCTGTATTTCACCCAAAAATAACGCATCTGCCCATTTTGCAGCTTGGGTTGTTATTTCGCAACAATTTATATGAGGACCAGAAAGGGCATGGATATTTATGAATTATATCGGATGTTCAAATGCAATGATATTTAGTTGTTTGTTTGCCGGATGCAGTTGAGGGGGAGAGACTAGGGAGGGAAACAAGTTTTTGGCTTAACATCAATTTTGGATAGAAGAGTTTGGTTTATTATTCAAAATGACATCGTAATACTCCCTTAATAATACAAGTGTAGCCCGCATCAATACACCCGTTCATATCTTTGGACTTCGAACGTGCAGCATACTGAATATATAAGAAATTATTATTTTGGTGAATGTTGATAGCTGAAACACTTGGCCATCCATACTTGGATGCATACCTCAACTCATTGGCGGCAAACTTCTCGTATGGAGCCAACTTTGCAACAGCAGGATCTACAATTAGGCGGCCCAATACTACCATTTTTCAGACTAGGCAGAGCCCCTTCTCCTTGGACGTGCAGTTCTCTCAGTACTCTCAGTTCAAATCAAGGTCGCAGTTTATCAACAGACAAGGTAATAATTATGATATCTGACGTAACAACCCTTACTTTAGACGCATAGAAACAAGTAATATTGTGGTCGTGTACGTCGTTGATAAATTGTAGGAGGGGTTTTCGGGAGTTTAATGCCAAAGAGGGACTACTTCTCTCGTGCACTCTACACATTTGACATTGGTCAGAATGACCTTACTGGAGGCTTCTTCCATGAAAACATGACCATTGCTGAGGTCAAGGGATACTTAGTTCCGGATGTAGTCCAACAATTTAGCTCCGTTGTGAAGGTGCTTACTCCTTTGGTTTATATGCAGATACAGCAATTATGATATGATTCATACCCAATAGCTAACATGCAAATCTACTTAAGTGGGTCATATTTAGGTCTAACTAGTTCGATTTGTACACATTAATGTATCTTCCTTTAATGTGGACAGAGCATATACATGCTAGGTGGAAGACATTTTTGGGTGCATAATACGGGACCCTTTGGTTGCCTTGCTTACTTCATTGTGAGAGTGCAAATTCCGGACGAGGAGCTTGGCAAAGATGGATGTGCAACACGCTACAACGGCGTAGCTCAATACTTCAACGAGAAGTTGATGGTGGCATTGCAACAACTTCGCAAAATATTGCCATTAGCCTCCATCACGTATGTTGATGTGTACACCGTCAAATACTCTCTTATAAGCCAACCCAAAAGTCACGGTGAGCGTCCAATATAGATCAAGTGAGTTGCATTTTGTTTATATATGGCACTTCACAGTACTTTATATTTGACTTCGTATGAACATCTTCAGGTTTTGAGGAACCAATGAAGGCCTGCTGCGGCCATGGCGGGAAATATAACTACGACAAAAACAAGGGTTGTGGTTCCTCAATTACTGTGAATGGGACACAGGCTCTTGTGGGGAAATCCTGCCCTGATCCGTCATTGTATGTCAGCTGGGATGGAGTTCATTACACACAAGCTGCCAATCAATGGGTGTTCAACCAAATTGCTAGTGGCGCATACTCGGATCCCCCTCTTCCTGTTAATATGGCATGTCACAATTTGTAAGTTATCATCTACTTGAGCTAATAACAAAAGATGTTTCTTTGCATCGAGTTTGAGTTGTACTAGTTGTGCTTCCACATGGGGACAGCCGACGAACATTTCATCCCCCTACAGACCAATTAGAGATTTGCGGACGAGCTTGACGGTATTATGCTTTCTTTAACAGCTGTGTTAAATTCATCAAAAAATTTATGCTTGAAAAAAAAATCATATATTATAATGGGGCATAAATGATATAACTGTAAAAATTGTATCCTCCTTTTCATCCACGCAGCTATAAATGAAATTGGTTTCAACCAATTCTTAGAGGATATATAAGACTTGTTGCTTGCCACGTGGTAAACAGTGGGGCACCAAGAATGATAATTGTTATTTACTTACTGTCCCTTGCAAAATAGATGCAAATGTATATATATGGGATCCTCGTTGCTTTTATAGAAGTCCTTAGATAAAAGGAAATGAATCGGTTCCAAAAAGCCAAATATCGAATTTAAACCCTAGATTGAGCGTGGACATTAATGGGAAGAAGATAGCAGAGAGTCTGAGTTTGGGCGCCACTGGTCTGTCCTCAGTTTAGGATGAATAAGCACCACATCGTGAAAGAAATTTTTGGATTTCAAGGTGCGTCCACACACTGAAGCCAGCTTGTTAAGCATTCTTTACGAAGGTGAGTCAAGGAGGCCTAGAACTGCTTCCAGATTGTTGAGTCAAGGAGTCCCACGTCCAAAGAAATGGATATGACTTAGAACTTTGATAAATACTAACAGTATTTTGTTTAAGTGGCTAATTGGTCATCTTGGATTAGGTTCAATTTTTTTAGAAATAACACATTTGTTGCATAAAAGATGTTACTTCATGCCGTAAATATTTATCTCCCAGTATAATTAATTTGTTTTCACCCGAGTATTTCTGTCCCTGTATAATTAATTTGTTTGCACCCGAGTAAACCTCGCAGACTGAGTAATTAATTTGTTTGCATCGGGCCATTGCCCCGTCTCAAGCTAGGGATGGATGGTTGACAAATAAGTTAATTAAGTAGGAAACAAATAAATTTAATATAAAATTAACAACATTTTAAAAATTAATTAATTGATCAAACAATACATCATTTCTGTTGTTCAGAAACCATGGATGTGCAATTACATATATATTGACGAAAAAGGTCAATTCATAAGTTTTCAAGATCCAACGACCTTAATTTTGATGGCATTTCTTAACTTTTGACATAAAAACTCAATGTGTTTAATTGTGTAACTATATATGTATTGATGATAAAGGTCAATCCATAATTTTTCAACATCCAACGACCTTATACGGTTGCATTTTCTACCCATTGGAAGCCGGTCGCAGATCGGTTTCTAATTTGCGATCGGCATTACTAGTCGCAAAATTTCAGTGGCTGGGTTTTACTATTAGCGCAATGGCAGATTCATGAATGCGAAGCATCGGGGATGTGCAAAATAAGAGCAACTTGAACAAAAAATAGTGGCGCCTAAAGAAAGGGGAAATTTGGTCAACTTCAGGATCCTCACTTGTAGTCATTATAAGTGTTAATTTAGGTGAATAGAAATGCCTACTTAAGGGTGAAGATGGGTGTGGATATCCTAATTGTTGAGTCTAACTGAAGTCCGAAGTATGTCTAACCAAATTTGATTGACCAAATTCGATCGAATAAAAACAAATTAAGCATAAACATTTCTTTGTCCAACCGAATGATTAAACGAGTGTCTGATATTTTATATTAATAATATAATTCTTTTAACATTTATGAAAATAATATTATATTCTATAAAATTTCAAATCATGATATATATATATATATTAAAATTAATTAAGTTTATACATAAAACTGATGTTTAATATCTAAAATGGCCCAAAATAACTTGCATAAAAAAAGATAAAAGTCATCCTTATATTTAGGAATTTAGAACACTGTATTCGTTGTAATAATCATATCAAATTATTTACTATATAGTTAGAATGCCTTCATTTAGTATTATAAATTATTAAAATTTTAAAATTTAGCTCATATACATTTCCAAGTCAAACAAAAAATAATTTATGTATAAAAACTTTAAAGTAATATTTGACATTAAAATGTAATTCAATATTACATATACTTCAAAGACAAAATATTACATTAATTAATTCTTCATCCAATATAGTTCACCTATACGAAAAAATATACAAAAAAAAATTAATTAATTGTAAAAATATTTTACAAATATTAGAAGAGTAGAAACTAAACATAACATTCTCACATGTCTATTATAGATATAATCATCAATATCTTCTCATTCTTCAATATTCATTGTTCCAAATAAATTTGATGATGAATTCTTTTTTCTTTACAAATAAAAAATATAATAGCAAGAGAATAACATATATTAAAAAATATATCAAAAATAAAAAATACTTAAATATAAAATATAAATTACTTTAATATTCACTCATCAACCAATTTTTGGCCCATATTAAAGTTTCAAGTGTTTTTAAATTTAAATTATTCATACTTGAGCAAATTGTTTGTTATCTAATATTAAATGTTAGTTCGAAGGAGATGGTTCACATACGAATGACTAAAACATCTTATATGATTTTTTTTAAAATATGATATTTTACGATGTTCAATCTCCACTGTGATAATATATTAAACAGTTCATCTACTCTATCCACAAAATGAATAGTTGATTAATGAAAATAATTGTTCAAATTAGTTTGTATTAACTCCTTTTATGAACATTTCATAATCAATTTATGTAGCCCTTGCAATCTCTTCTTATTTAGGCATCAAATAAGACAAATAATTAATGAACTTCTAATTCTAATAAAAAGCTTATTTGACACAAATCTAGCCATGATTTCACATTAATATTATTTTTTTGAATTTTCCATTGTAATATAATATTTTTAAAAAAATAATTTTAATTTTTATGATAATTTATATGAGAGAAACTAAGAAAAATATAAGAAATAACAATTATATAAATGAGATATTAGTTGTTTGTGAAAAAAATAATTATAATAAAAAATTAATTAAATAATAAAATAAATATGAGATAAAAATAATTTCGTATATTAACCAAATTTTTACTATATCTACTGCAACCGACTAAAATTTTTACCGTTCGCGACGTTTTACCCGAGATTAAGTGCAATCATTATCGGATGTACGACTGACTGACGCCCACCCATTAAATACTCTGTTGGTAGTCATTGCTCAATGTCGCTCTCCATTTGCAAAAAGCAATGATGATGAACAAAGTCGTCGCCGTTCTTCTCCTGCTCCTCGTGTCCAGGTGCTGGTCGGCCATTGCAATCCAAGCTTGTGTGTTCCCGGCGATTTTCAACTTTGGGGCTTCCAATGCAGACACCGGCGGTTATTCAGCCACCTTCGGGCCTATTCCTTGGCCCAACGGCCAGACATTTTTCCACAGACCAGCAGGAAGGATATGTGATGGCCGCCTCATTCTTGATTTCATTGGTATGTAGTATGTATTCACGCTACCTTCATGATCTCCTCTGGTATCTTGGTAAATTTTATTTCCTCTACGTAGCTTACCATCACTTCTATGGAAATCATGAGGATTAAAAGATGTTAGGGTTAATCCTTAATCTCAATACAACTTTCAAATATACATTATCTTCGGATATTCAAATTGTCTTGCATGCCTTCGACTCTATATCTATTCAAATTGTTTCCAACATGAAGACTTCTCATGGATCTGTAGCTTTTTTTTTGGTGGATTCTATGACTCTTAAGTTGAAAGCATGCTTTTATTTTTGCTTGCCGCATAATCGGATCTGAACGTTCTCTTGCCTTACCATTAAGTGATAATTAGCTCCACCACTTGTTCCCCAGCAGCTCCACCATTCATCATGTTACACATTTAGATTTTTTTTTCAACGGCACATTTAAAACTTTGAGTTTGATCAGGCTCGGCGTGGCGGGTTTAGCTCACTTTTCCTAGAAACCAAACCAAAAGTTAGGGCCAAAATCCTTCCACCTATAAATTCACTTCTCTCCTTCACCCGCTTTCCAAAAACTAGCCAAAGAATCTGCATATAAATATTAGAAAATTTTAAAATATATATTAGTAATATAAAAATTAAAATCATTGTTTATTATTTTTAAATAAAATAAAAAATAGTAGACATACAAGAAACAACCGTAATAATGCTAAATATCCTTTTATTAATTGTGAATAGAAGTTATGTTTCATAGAGAACTTTTAATTTTCTCTGGAAGGCTCTATATTTCTCCCTGAAATTTGTGCTTGATATTATTGTTGGAGATGAATACCTCTAGGCTCAAATTATTAAATATTGAATCTTAAAATCTATTTGATGCTAATATATGCAGCTGAGAAACTAAACCTTCCATACTTGGATGCTTACCTCAACTCACTTGGAGCAAACTTCAGCCATGGGGCCAACTTTGCCACGGTCGGATCAACAATTATGCGGCCCAATTCTACAATCTCCCAGAGTGGGCAGAGCCCCTTCTCTTTGGATGTGCAATTGTCTAATTTTGTACAGTTCAAATCCAGATCAAATATTTTGCACAAACACGGTGATTATAAATAAATCATACCAAGCTTCAGACTCCAGTAGCATATATTAAAACATATGTGAAACATATAGATTGAAGTATAGAAGACTTTTGCTTTATAAGTATTTCGTGTTGATTTTTGCAGGAGGGGTATTCGGGAGGCTAATGCCAAAGCCTAGCTACTTCGCTCATGCACTCTACACATTTGATATTGGCCAAAACGACCTTACCGAAAGCTTTTTGTACTATAACAAGACCATCCAACAGGTTGAGATGTACATACCAGAACTAGTCCAACAGTTCAGCTTGATTATCAAGGTGATTAATATTAAGAAAAGTTTGAACCATATTCAGTCACATTCATTTTATAATTCCCGATCACATGTATTAATTACCATATTTACTAATTTCTTTAGAGTAATAGAATTTGATCCAATTCAGTACTGGGCCAAATGAAAATTTTAATGTCTATGCTCCTGTATATATACAACAGAAACACAATGTTTCGGATAACTCATTCTACTATGGACCGGCGTACAATGACAAATGCAGGCCACAAGGATTGGACGATACCATCTAAAAGTTTGATTAGATATTTACTTTGCTTAGAAAAAATCTTATTAAGCTAGTTGATTAAATTTTAAAAGAAAATATATTTTCTTCGGTATTTAATTGTATGCTACCACTTAAAATTGCGTACAATGACTGTTTCTCCTCTTGACACAGAGTATAATGAACCAAGGAGGAAGATACTTTTGGGTCCATAACACAGGGCCCTTTGGCTGTCTCCCTGAATTCCTCGTGCGTATGAAAATTCCAGCTGGTGAGCTTGGAAGTGATGGTTGTGCAACGAAATACAACAATGTGGCTCAATACTTCAACATGAAATTGAAGAGAGCAATGCAACAACTTCGCCAAGAATCGAAAGTGGCTTCAATCACGTACGTTGATGTATACAATGCCAAATACACTGTGATAAGCCAAGCTAAAAACCATGGTGAGCAATATCCACTGATTAAAGTAGCTTCCAATGTTTGCTGATCAGGTGCCATTTTTAATAGGGTGGTCTGTGCTCGAGCATTAACTAAATTGTTTGATCCTGATTCAGGATTTCAGGAACCAATCAAGGCCTGCTGTGGGCGTGGTGGGGAAGTACAACTATGATAAGAACATATATTGTGGATACACTGCTGTAGCCAACGGAACAGAAATCGTGGTTGGGAAAGCCTGCGCAAATCCATCAGTTTATGTCCACTGGGATGGGGTTCACTTCACGGAAGCTGCAAACAAGTGGGTGTTCAACCATATTGCAAACGGCGCCAACACAGATCCGCCTCTTCTTCTTAATATGTCATGTCACGGCCAGGCACTTCTTGCTACAATAAACTCGTTGTACCACTTGGACGGTTGATTTAAAAAATTTTAATTTAAAAAATTAATATACTTATTATAATTAAAATTTAAACACTCTCAATTAAAAATATTTAAATTAATACTTGATCACACTTGCAAAAATTGGAATCGAACATTGGTTTAAATTGGAAAGGAATCATCAAATTAGATCGATTTATCAAAAATTGGATAAGAATCAATTTATTTGAATAAGTCAAAATTGGTCATTGATCTCTTCTTCCTTGTCCCCACGTCATTTTATGACATGTCATTAGATTATTAATAGTTATATTGTATTTTATTGGATTTTATTATATTTTATTTTCTATTTTTAAAATTTTTATTACCTAAACTACCACCTCTTCCTAGCCCCCGCCAGTGCCTCATCCCCTACGTCGTCCCCCCCCCTCCCCCCACACACACACCCTATTTTTTACCCAATTTAATACCGAGCCAAGTTAAATCAGTCGATTCCGAGTAGAATCGGCCAATTTTTGTAACCATAAGCTAGATCGGTACATAAAACTCGCATTTGATAAGCCCTAAGGGTTCTTAATCTAAAACAGAACACGTGGACTTACTATCTAAGATATATTATAAAGTGACGAGGGCAACTTCTCTCAATTGGTGCTCTTGATATAAATAGTTTCAGTCAATGTTATGTTCAGGCGCTGGATCGTCTGTCGTCGCAGATCGAGTATTTTCGATCTGAATTTGAGAGTTCGTTGGGGCTGAGATATCCTTGCCACGAAAAGAAATAGTAAAATAAGAAAAAAACTATCACAAACACACAAAAAAACATGTAAGAAATTTTTTACGTGATTCTTTAAGGTTTAACTTGAATCATTAAGTCAATCTACAGTGAGAATAGTACTCACAATCCACTGATTTTCCTTTGATTTTTATGCTTTATATAACATAGTAAATTTTGCTACCTTTAAATAAAATCACCTCAAAATATGTGCCCAAACTTGAAGCTTATAATTTTGCTATCTTCAATTTTCAAACCATGAAACTAACCTTGCCAACTATCAAATTTCAATCAATCGAGCTCGGTTTTGGAAGCAAAATTTGTTGGCATGCACAGTACTTGGGTGCGACAGAAGAAATTGTGGTGCACGGTGCACCACGGACAAAGGGACTTGGGCCTTGAATGGTTGGGCCTGCAACTAGCTTGATAGGTGGGTGTGGGCTCGAGCTTGGTGGACTTCCAAGAGGACAACCTCGTGGGCTGGGTAGTTGGATCTCAATGTGGACACCCACACAAAGATGTGGACAGCCGATTTCAATCACGGTCAAGATGGTAAACACGGTCAAAATCCAAGCAGATTTGATCAGTACCAAGATGGTCAAGCCAGTAATGGGTCCCCTACCCATTTAGTCTCCCCGTACCTTTTTCTTCTCTGTTTCTTAACAGCAACATTGCCGGCGAGTGGGTCTCTTCTCTGGCGACAATGACGGAGTTCAAATGGCTAGTTGACATTGAATCCAATAGGAGACAATACTTGGAACGTAGTGACCTGACTCTGGTAGTCAATCTGCCTCTACAAGGCTATAATTAGGATGGATTTTTCCCATAGCATAGGTTAGACTCTATTTCTTAGTGAAGCAGCAGCAATCCGCCAAATTTGGCTAATTCATCACGGCAAAACTCCAACTTTATGAGGTAACAAGGACACCAGCTTTCTTACTATCATTGAGGGGCTCGTGATCTCCTTCCCTTAACTCTTTCTACGATCAACAACTTCCTAATTTTTCCCTAGCGATGGCGGCATCAAATTCTGTCGAGACTTCACCTAGATTTGAATATTTCTTCAATGGCTTCACTTAAGATACCACGGTGAGGTTGAGGGGCTCGTGATCTCCTTCCCTTGACTCCTTCTACGATCAACAACTTCCTAATTTTTCCCTAGCGATGGCGGCATCGAATTCTGTCGAGACTTCACCTAGATTTGAATATTTTTTCAATGGCTTCACTTTAGACACCACGGTGAGGTTGGGAATGACAATCTTGGTAGTATCGATGGGCTTCAGAACAGCAACACTTCTTAGCAAGATAGTAGAGCAGCAACAGGTAGGAAGACGACGGGCTCCCCATTGGCTGGACAAGGCTCCACGGCTCGCCTCCGGCAGCGTCTCGGCGGAGCAGCAACTTTATGAGATCCGTGGAAGTGCTTCGGCAATGGTACTTCTTCTCCTCTGTTTTTCCTACAAAAGAAAAACTTCCCTTTCGGGTAGATCCGATGCAGCAAGGTTGTGACCTTCAGGCGTCGGCGACAACTTTGGCAGCAGCAAGATGTGGCAGCAGCGCCTGTCCTTGGTGGATAATAGCAGACCTCCTTCTCAGCGAGGTAGGGCTCCAAGACGGGCTCGAGCAGGTGCGAGCTTTCTTCCTTCCAAGCAACAGCAGCATTAGGCTCCTTGGCAGCTTCAAGAGTTGGTGAAGTGATCTGGGGCAGCAACCGAACTTCAAACAACTCCGGCAAAGGGCAACTTTTAGGCAAGGCTGAGGTAGCAAACAACAGATTGGCAGCAACGTAGTTTCGTTGGCTAGATGGCAACACAGATCTCCAGTGGTGACCCTTGTCTCATAGCAGCAATGGTAGTCCTTTGAGCCAGCGCAAGACTCCGGCTCATGGCAAGCTTCACGGCAATGTTGGCAGGGAGCAGCAATCAAGCTTCATGGGTGGAGACGTCATAGGCATGCACGACGGGGAAGGCAGTTTAGGCTTTCCTTGTGTGCCGCTATGATCTCCACTTCTCTTCTATGCATGAACCTTTATTTTTAAGTAAAATTTTCTCCCTTCTTTCTTCACGTTAATGTATTACTTTTATAGAATTCTCCCTTACAGCCATTGAATCTTCACCCTGCCCAACCATTTTTAGTTCTCACTTTAAGCTCCCAAAATCCTCACCAGCAATTCTTATCCTCGCCTTTTTATTTTCTTCCTTAGATCTTGGAACCACCATGACTTTTTCTCTGAGGCGTAGAAATCATCCACCTAACTTGATAAGTACAATCCACGTAACTGGATAAGTATAAATCTTGTGCAAACATTAGCCCCCTCCCAAATTTTTTGCAAGTTCGAAAGAAGAATCAACAAAATACAATTTGCATTTTTTGCTCTCTTCTTTTTGTTGTGTACACTGTACATCTAACTATCTGTTCACCATTCAGGCTTCATTCGAGGGGTATGACCTCCTGTCACAAGGTTTCACCAAATTTTTAAGTATCTTGCATTCTTCAAGCTAACGGCATTACCGTATAGCAATAGATTCTAACGGGGGTGTAGAAAGCTGTTTTTTTCATCTTTGGTTTCCATATGAATTTAATTGTACCCACTAAATCCATCCATGAAAGAAAATATCTGACAACCAACTACATTGTCAAGTAAAATATTAGAGATCGGTAAAGAGAATGCATCCTTGGGACATACTTTGTTGAGATCTCGGAAGTCCACGCAAATCCTCATATGACCATTCTTCTTCTTTACCGGGACAACATTTGCCAACCATTATGGGTAGTTGACTTCACAAATGAAGTTTACCTTCTTTAACTTCTCTATTTCTGTTGTGATCATGGCCTCGTTGGTGGATTAAACTTTCTTCTAGCTTGAACAACTGGATGTACCCCTTGCTTAACTGCAAGGTGGTGTACTGCAACTTCAAATGACAAACCTGACATTTCATCATATAACCATGAAAAATAATCCTTATAACTTCTAAGTACATCAATAAGTTTTCATTTCTCCATTCTTCTAAACCTGATCCAAGAAAAGTTAGACGGGGCTCTTGATAAATTCGCAAATTGATTTCCAGAAGTCGTTTTGCTGTTAGAGTAACTCTATATTCAAAATGACTTAGTGCTTGTTGTATTTCTTGATCTTGTAGTCCCTTTTTATGCGATATTGCTCCCACAAATCATGGTCGTATTGATCGTTCATGTTCACTTGATATGGAATAAGGAAATAATTCCGACATGATTGAATCTTCTATTCCAAGGTTATGATCTCAAATTCATCAAATGAATTGCATTCTTTTTCTTCCAAGTAAAATGACCAAGCATGGGTCAAGTGTAATTACTTCTTTCTCACAAAAGTTGATCACTGGCATTTTCCATTGTCCTAATGCCATGACAACATCATCAATTACCATCTAATCTTTCTCTTCTTAACTTTGCACTTCTTGGAACAAAGGCATTTCTTTAATTTTTTGCTTTGGTTGTCCTAAATACACTGTTATTTTTAAAGGTACTAATGAAGCTTATGGTCCTGGTGAAATTGCTAGTGCCGATGAAACTGACAACTTGTGTAACTTTGCTAATTTAGGAGGCTTCGGCGGTAGATAATTAGCTGTTAGTTTAATAAAATCTGGCAAATCAAGTGTAGTAGGATATACATGACTAAACGGTTGTGCTCAAGCCAACTTCAGGACGTTTCCTTCCATGAAGAATATGGCATCTGCAAAGTGTGCTTCCTTAAGAGTAAATGGGTTTCTTAGCGCCCAAACTCAAATCTGGCCTTCTTTACTGGGTGCAGCTTTAATGTATTGGTGCCACAAAGATGGCACGCATCGGTGATCATGAATCCATGGTCGCCCAAAAAGCATGTGCCATATTGGATTAACTTCTAGGATGTGAAATATGTGTGGTAAACTGAAAGGACCAATAGAAATGTGTAAACATACCGTTTCCAATGATTTACATGGTACAAGAGACACTGAATTGATTGTGGTATCATCTGGCATGAGGTTTTTCTTAGTATAATTCAATTCAAACATCGTATGAATATGAAGAATGTTGATTGATGATCCTTGATCCACAAGTGCACACCGAACAAGCTTATTTTAGTATTCCACACTAACAAATAATGGTCGATTGTGGTTGGGCTCAGGGTGACACAAATCGTCGTTGGAGAAAGTGATGATTCCAACTGGCATTGGTAAAGTATTGTCTACATGTGGCCAAGATGGGTTAGTACAGGATCGTTGTTCCTTATTTTTGAGTTAGAACAGGCAAAGGATGTCCTAAGTACTTTACATCTATGATATAGTCTTTTATTCCACTTAAGTTCATAAAGAAATTATCTTCTCCATTTCTAATTGCAAATTCTGACAAAGCTTGTTCAACTATGAACAGGGTAGTGGATGAAAAGTGTAACATGTCAAACACGCGCACTAACTCGGCTATCTTCCTTAACTTTTTCACAGTTATCATTTGATCAATTTCCTTTTTGGTGTGAGAGGAGAAGAAACTTTCTTTCCTTCTTTCGTTGAACTCAAAGGGGCCCCCTCCTTACTTTCATTTCTTTCAGGTTGTTTTTCCTTTTCCCTCTTCAATTCCTCAGGCTCCTTGCCCTTGCTTAGTTCATCTTTTTCTTTTTTTCGTCTGACACCTTCAACGGCTAGGTCAAAGGACTTGTTGTCATAACATTGGCAGTCGGCGACTTTTATACTGTGGGAGCTTTATATTTGATTTCCCCTTTGTTGAGTAATTCTTGAATCTTCTACATTATGTTCCTACATTTAACTATCGGATGGCCAACCATTTGATGGTATCGATAGAAATTATTTTTCTTCTCGTCCCCCGGCTTTGGTGGATTCTTCGGTGTCCATTGTGTAATTTTTCCTTACCTAACTAAAACATCGAACCATCTTTTGGAAACCATCTTTCTATATCTCCAATATTTGAGGTGTAATCCTCTATATTCTTCCATTCGCGTCGTTGTCGGGCATTTTGCCCTTCGTTATTGTTCTTTTGTTGATTTTTTCTGACCTTTACTCGCCAAGTTCAGTGACAAAATTAATGGATGCCTTAGCATTCTTCAAGGAAGTAGAAACTTTTCCAAGTTCCTCGAAGATCAACACCCTTTCAAAGAGTGATCTCTACTTTGTTGCAAGTGATCGTAGTTCTATTTAATGTAATTTTTATGTAAGTTGTGATGATTCGAAAAAAATACAAGAGTATCAAAAACAAATTACTACACGATACAAAATGTGGTAAAAAGCATGCAGCTAAATAAGTTCTCAAACTCTTTCTCGTTCTTGGCGTGTTGGTACGTGAGACCCTGTTTTCTGAGGTGCAGGATTTGAGCATCCGCTTAGGGCTTACTGTGTCATGGAAGAAAGTACAACGACAACAAGGATCGGGGATGTGGATCAATTGTTGAGATCAATGGAACAAATGTCTTGATAGGAAAGTCATGTTCGGATCCATCAACCAAGATTTTTGGAATAGAGTCCATTACACTGAAGCTGGTAACCATTGGGTATTCAACCAGATCGCAAATGGATACTATTCAGATCCCCTCTGGCCCTCAACATGGCATGCCACAGGGCTGGATATTGAATTCCTGAATGGTTACCGGCTTCTTTCTGTTTTTTTTCCAGCAACTACTGTACTTCTCTTTTGCTGCCATTTCTGGTGGATCAACATTACATTTCATTTAGAGGATTTTTTTCGTTTTTGTGATGAGCACTTTCGTATGAGCTGCCGGAATTGTTAATTGTTCCTTTGCTTGTTAAGAAAATAGAGCCATCGAGAATTGGCAATGAAGAAAGAGAAATTAACAAAAAATGCAATGACTTAACGAGGTTTGGCAATGCACAGTTTGATCGTTCAACCCGTCCAATTCTGTCTTCGTGCAATACTTGCAAACTAAAAAATGTGATGTAATGCGTCCAAAATTACTATGGTTTACCCAACCAGCAAGAGTCCACTTCATTGCCTCATACAAAAACAAAACAAAACAACCCTTGTAATATATCTTGCGGTGACATTAAGCGCGCCTAATAAAATCTAAAATTATAATAAAGCTGAGTGCAACTATTAGCACCTAAAATATACTACCTAGAAAAAGGCATTAAAAGAACGTAGAGAGCAGTCTCTAGTATTCGACTGGCCCAAATCCAAATGGGTACAGCGGGTCGTAATGCGGGTCTCCGACGTCATGGGCAGCTGGTCCACATTTTTGAACCATGTCCGCGGGGGCTTGCCCGTGAATCCATAGCCACCAAAGAGCACATCAGCCACACCTTGCCTTCAGTCCCAGGAAGCCATGCAGCCACCAACGCATCCACCTTCGGAACATAAGGCTCCATCGAGAGGGGACGACCAGAGACGACGACTACGGCACATTTACTGACCTTGCACACGTTTTTAATGGTGCTCGGACCCGACGAATGGGTCTCTTCTCCGGTGACGACTACGGAATGCCGGCAACTGGTCGACGTCAAATCCAACAGGCTACAATACTTGGAAGGCAATGATTTGATTCCTGTAGCCAATCCTCCACGACAACAACAATAACAGAACAGAGCAATTCACCGGCAACAAAAGTGGCAATAGAGGTAGCAAGGTTCCTCCTTTCTTCTTCCAATCTATCTCTGTTCCACCACTCCGGCAAGCTTCACGACAAGGACAGCGTAACTCCCGGATCATCAATTGGCAATGATAGGCGAACGGCAACGAATCAGCAGGTTGGCGAAGCAGCGGCTCTTTGTGGCAGGAGTCGGCTCCGGTTTTGGCTGCGACCGGAGGATGGTAAAGGTGGGTAGACCTTCGGCTACTTGGTATCTTCTCGGCACAGCGAGGAGTTGCCGGCAATAGTGATAGGGCCTGCTCCTTGGTAGGGAGAAGTATAGCGACACAGCAGCAAGGCTTCGTTTGGCGGGACTGCAACTAAGAGGAGAGGAATTTCTCCCCTCCTAGGCGCAAACGCACTCCAGCAGCACTTCAAGGCAGGGGCGGCTTCACGATGATAATGGTGGCAAAAGAGGACTCTGTTTTGTTTCTTCTCCGATAGCTTCTTCCCGGGCAGACCCGCGTTGAGAAAATTTCTTAAAATTGGAGATCAATAATATCGAACACAATGTGTGAGTAAAATAAATAAAATAAAACAAAATCAATCAATGATTATAACCATTAAATATATAGAGACGTGTACAAAAAAATTGTTCACCCCTTATAATTGAGATCCCCAAGATTTTTCTTCTCTTAAAACTTGTAAGATTACACCGGTGAATAAGATTTCCCTCTTTTTATCTCTATATCTCTTTTTATTTTATCTCTCACATTTTTCCTCTTGTGTTGGCCTTCCTTAGAATGAGGCAAATGAATTTCTATTTATAGAAATAGTTTGAGTGCCTTTCATCCTCTATGAAAAAATAAACAGTTACCTCTATTTATATTCCAAGATTTCTTTAATATTTCGAGTAAGACAATAAGCTAAATATTATTAATATAATTACATATATTAGCACCCCGAACTTAGTAGAACTTTAAGACGATAGGTATCAACATTGAGAATGGTTGCACGGTGGGGACACGAGGCCTTCCTCCTTTTCTTGCTTCCACTGGCATGGTTCTGAGGAGTCTGTCAAAATAAGGGTAGGAGTCCTCACAAATAGGATCCTTGGGCGAGGCTTCGAGATGATCAGCAATTGCTTCCATTTTCAATTCCGGGAGCATCGACAAGACTTGTTCCTTCAGGATTTGTGGCGAGGCGGCCAAGACGAGGGTAGTAGTATAACAGTGTTTCAAGGTGGCTTAACACTAGGGTGGTGGGGGGCTTGACGCCGAGAACTCTAAACAGTAGGTATAAATGGAGCGATGGCACTTCCAGCGAACCCTTCTTTCTAGCCGGCAAGGAATCATGGCCGCTCAATTTTTTCAAAAATCTTCTCTTGTAATTTTGGGATCACCGCATCTATTTCATAGGCGAGGAATCATAGGTCGCTCAACTTTTTCAAAAATCTTATCTTATAATTTTGGAACCACTGAGACTTTTTTTCGAGGCATAGAAGTCTTCCACGTGATTCGATAAGTATTAATTCCAGAAATTATCCTTGTGATTGGATAAGTATAAATTCCAGAAATTATCCTTGTAATTAGATAAATATAAATCCCAGAATTATCTTTGTGATTAGATAAACATAAATCTATGCAAACACTTAATTAATTTTACTGTATATTATATTTTAAAATTTTTATAAAATATAATATTAGTCTTACAAATATTAAAAGTATTATGTTATTGATATAAAATATTGCATACTCGGTTGGTTATTCGATTGAATAAAAAACTATTTATGTTTAGTTTATTTTAATTTAGTCAAATTTAATTGATTAAATTTACTCGATTAAATTTAATTAAACATACTTCGGTCTTTTGGTTTGATTGGATAATTTGAACATGTGAGACCACCCTTTTTAAAGATAGGGTTGGCACGGTTGGAGGTAGGTTCAAAAGTAACCGTAGTTCCTTTAAAGACAGTCGATTGGCACGCCCTTAAAAGACAAGTCAGACCTTTTTCCATATAAATCTCTGCGTAGTCCCTCTACTCCAACTAGTCGCAGTTTCAATCACTCTTCCTCTGAATCTCTTCCCACCTCTTATAATTTTTCTTCCTTTTCCCATCCATCAACCTCCTGAGATTCCATTTACTGAGAACGGATGAAGGTCGATCATATGCTTATTGCGATTCTACTCATCTTTGCTGGAGCCGCTGGACTGCAGGCCTCTTCTCCCAGAACATGTAAGTTCCCAGCATTATTTAACTTCGGGGACTCCAACTCCGACACTGGTGGCTTGTCGGCAGCTTTCGGTCAAGCACCACCTCCCAACGGAGAGACATTCTTCCGCAGCCCCGCCGGGAGATACACCGATGGCCGCCTCATTATTGATTTCATTGGTAACCGTATACTCTTACCTTATCTTTTTTTGTTTCGTTATAGTGCGTATCGATGAATAATAATTTAATCATAGGAGGCACATGATCAGATAGTAAGGGATTTGGTTGGTATAGATATTCCGCGTAATTAGCGTATATATATATACATACATATATGTATATGTTTATACGTTCGCTTGTCGTATTTGTCGGTGCAAAAGCACAACGTGGTGGGGGGATCAGTATCTATGGACTGAGGCGTCTGCTCACATACTTTAGAAGCGAGATGAGTGGGAATGGCTTTGGATGGATGTAAGCTGGCTCCCAGTGCCTTCGCCGGTCCCCGTGAAGTTGTGGTGTCTGATTCTGGATTGGAGGGCCAAGGCCTGGGATAGTTGTCGGTTCAATCATCGTCCACAATTCCCAAGATTCGATTTAAAACACCTTCTACCTATGGTAAATTTTAAGAACTGCTAAGTTGTACTTGTTTATACCTTTCGCTATAATTAATAATGACATTGATTAGAGTCGGAACGATTAGTGACGTCTCTTTGGGCATCTATCTATATTGTCATATATGCCCCGTAATCAAGTCCACCAATCGAGTTAAGAAGGTTTTAGAAATTTAATCCTTAATGGATAAGTGGGTAATATTTTCTCAACCATTTGTCACAATCTAATTATTTTATAAGTGAGCGATCCCAAGTGGGTAAAAATTGTCCACTTATTGTACCTAAAATTACAATTGTAAGAAAATCCAATTATCTCAATTTCTCTAAATATTCCTACCCAACGGCCGAGCGCTAGCTGATTTTGGTTCAGATTTGTCTATTAAAACTATATACTGAACCAAATCCAAAATTCTCCCACAAGCAAACCTAGTCGAACCAAAATATTTTAGTTTGGTTTGGTCAATTTAGTTTAGTCAAAACCAAAATCCTTAAGACTTTATGAAAATTTATTAACTTTATAATAAATAAAATTATAATATGATTTGACCATCATAATCACAATTAAAAATATTATATAAAGAGATATAATATTAAACATATCAAATTAATTACAAATAAATCAAACAAATTAAAATTAACTAACATAAAGGGTTTTTTCTCTCTCAATTTTTGGTTCCGAATTGAAATTTAAACCCCTCAAATCGTCTCCAAACTGATAATGAAAATTAAACCGAAATTTGTCGAAACCAAACCGAATTAATTATTTGGTTCGGTTCGATCAGTTTTTTCCGCTTTGAACCGAACTCTTCCTTTCAGATGCATTTTTTACCTTTGTAAGCGTAAACTTTGATGTGCTTGATACATACGTATATATCAATTTGTAATTTACTACTTGCTGATCTTAACTATGATCATTTGATGTTTTCTCTAAGGTCTGAACTTCTGGCTCATTATGGATACCCGCTTTTGTTGTCATTATATTTTTAGTTATAATTTTAAAACTTTTTTTTAACTCTAAAAATTCTCCAATCAACTCCACTTCATGAATTTTTTAGTCAAATTCCATGGATAATTTTTTATTGACAAATTTTGTGATCAACCCCTCAAGTTAATAAGAAAATGAAATATTATTTTTTAAAAAAATTTAGTTAAATACCTCATTTAAAGTGACATAAATCGTATATTTATCAATATCTAGTGTCAAATAGATCCACATATATTAGTTTTATATATTCATTTGTTTGTTGGATTAAAAAATTAATAAAAATGACTCTAAGGTGGCTTGGAGTCGATTCCACTTTATAATTTGCCAGTTCTAAACTATAGCTAACATGTCATTACATGGGAAATGGGATTTATATGGGAAGACTCTGACTGAGCCAAGAGGTTTGACATGGGTAGGAGAGAAACCGTTGATTAAGAGTAGATGACAGGAGCAAGTAAATAATGAAACATTGAGGACTTCAAATATCTTCCACCATTTCAATCAACAATTTGACGATATCTAAAAATCCTTTTTTCGTATATTATGTATGTGTATGGACCTGCACAAAATTTGAAAGCTTATCCATTTTTTTGTGTGTAAGATGTATAGAAATATATGCTTATTACCATATCTCAATGCAGCAAAAAGTTTAGGCTTGCCATATCTCAATGCTTACCTAGACTCCTTGGGAACCAACTTCACACATGGAGCTAACTTTGCCACCGCCGGCTCCACCATCAGGAGGCAAAACACAACCTTATTTCAAAGTGGGTTTAGTCCTTTCTCCTTGGATGTCCAGTTCTGGCAGTATTCTCAGTTCCAATCCCGAACCAAAAATATCTACAATAAAGGTTGCCTTCTGGGTCTAATTTAACATAGTCTAACATCCCTGTGCTCAAAATTATATGACAATAATATTGCAGGAGGAGTATTCCGGGATTTGATGCCGAAGGAGGAGTTCTTTAGCCGTGCACTTTATACTTTTGACATAGGACAGAATGATCTCACTTCTGGCTATTTTCTTAACATGACCACGCCGCAGGTTAAGGCCTATATCCCCGATGTGCTTCACCAGCTCTCCATACTCATCAAGGTTATTATGAACCTATTTAATACTTCACCCATGTTCTTGTTGTATATTGAAGCTCGTTTGCTTTGCAAAGTTAAAAAAATATTATAAAAATAAAAAGCTTGCTTGGTCTTCAATTGAAATCATAGACTAAGTCAATATGCAAATCTTTCAGGACATGTATGAACATGGAGCAAGGTTCTTCTGGGTCCACAACACAGGCCCCTTCGGCTGTCTAGCGTACGTCCTTGAGCGAGTGCCAATAGGACGTGGTGATCTGGACAAGGTTGGTTGTGCCAAGCCCTACAACAAGGTTGCTCAGTATTTCAATAAGAAACTTAAGAAGGCTTTAGTTAGCCTTCGCAAGCAACTTCCAAAAGCTGCGATCACGTATGTGGATGTTTACACCGTTAAATACTCTCTCATCAGCCAAGCCCGCAAGTACGGTAGGCCCTTGATATCTTACCCTCCAATCACCTTTTGAGAATCAATCTTCTGGGGAATTTCATTCTCAAATTACCTGGTTTTATGCTGTGAGCTTTTCTATGGCTAACGAAAGTGGTAATCTCTACTTTGTTGCAAGTGATCGTAGTTCAATTTAACGTAATTTTTATGTAAGTTGTGATGATTCGGCAAAAAAATACAGGAGTATCAAAAATAAATTACTACACGATACAAAATGTGGTAAAAAGCATGCAGCTAAAAAGTTCTCAAACTCTTTCTCGTTCTTGGCGTGTTGATACATGAGACCCTGTTTTCTGAGGTGCAGGATTTGAGCATCCGCTTAGGGCTTGCTGTGGGCATGGAGGAAAGTACAACTACAACAAGGATCGGGGATGTGGATCAATTGTTAAGATCAATGGAACAAATGTCTTGGTAGGAAAGTCATGTTCGGATCCATCAACCAAGATCATTTGGGATGGAGTCCATTACACTGAAGCTGCTAACCATTGGGTATTCAACCAGATCGCAAATGGATACTATTCAGATCCCCCTCTGGCCCTCAACATGGCATGCCACAGGGCTGGATATTGAATTCCTGAATGGTTACCGGCTTCTTTCTGTTTTTTTCCCAGCAAGTACTGTATTTCTCTCTTTTGCTGCCATTTCTGGTGGATCAACATTACATTTCATTTAGAGGATTCTTTTTCTGTTTTTGTGATGAGCACTTTCGTATGAGCTGCCGGAATTGTTAATTGTTCCTTTGCTTGTTAAGAAAATAGAGCAATCGACAATTGGCAATGACTTGACGAGGTTTGGCAATGCACAGTTTGATCGTTCAACCCATCCAGTTCTGTCTTCGTGCAATACTTACAAACTAAAAAGATGTGATGTAATGCGTCCAAAATTAGTATGGTTTACCCAACCAGCAAGAGTCCACTTCATTGCCTCACACAAAAACAAAACAAAACAACCCTTGTAATAAATCTTGCGGTGACATTAAGCGCGCCTAATAAAATCTAAAATTATAATAAAGCTGAGTGAAACTATTAGCACCTAAAATATACTCCCTAGAAAAAGGCATTAAAAGAACGTAGAGAGCAATCTCTAGTATTCGACTGGCTCAGTTGTCAGCCCAAATCCAAATGGGTACAGCGGGTCGTAATGCGGGTCTCCGACGTTCATGGGCAGCTGGTCCACATTTTTGAACCATGTCCGAGGGAGCTTGCCCGTGAATCCATAGTCACCAAAGAGCACATCAGCCACACCTTGGCCTTCAGTCCCAGGAAGCCATGCAGCCACCAACGCATCCACCTTCGGAACATAAGGCTCCAGCACGAGGGGGCGACCGGAGACGACGACTACGACACATTTACTGGCCTTGCACACATTTTTGATGGTGCTCGGACCCGGATGGGGAAGTGTCAAGTTCTTGTTGTCGCCTTCGAACTCGGCATAAGGATGCTCACCCACCACCACTATGGAATAGTCGAAGGCATTATTAGCAAAGAACTCTGACGACGGATTTTCCTCGTAAATTACTTCTGTAGCTGGATCCACAGTTGCTTTAATGGCATTGAGGATAGTAGTTCCTGTACGTTTAGCAAAAGAGATCAATTCAATGCAGGAGCATTATAACTAAGCTAGCATATATAGTTTCAAATACTTAAAACTTCAAAATGTACTACAAATATAATTCTAATTTGATTAAGGTTATAAAATTGTGAATTAGTATTAAAACCAAACACACTTATAATTCTTGAATGATTTATTTTTAAAACCAAGAAAAACTTATCCCGGCATTATAAAATGTCTAAAAAGATCAATGGAAAACCAAAATTTTATTGCTGCGAGATATGATCGACTAAATAAGAACTATGGTAAAGAAGACTAGTTTCTTTATATATACCAGAAGTGATATTGTTTCCAGAATAGCCTTGCCAAGTGCCTGTCCACCCTCCACACTGGAATCCCAAGTTGTGAGCGTGGGTGCCAGCAACTAGGATCTTGGGAGCCTTCTTAGGGAGGGGCAACATGGGCTTCTCCCCATGTTTCCCATTCTTCAACAGCACAAGTGATTTGCGGACTGCTTCTCTTGCTATATCCCTGTGCTCTTTCTTCCCGAGCTGGTCTGCAATCCTGTAATCACCAAAAGATCTCTCAAAGAGGCCCAACATGAACTTCACCCTCAGAATCCTACGCACTGCATCATTAATTCGGCTCATGGGAATTACTTTGTCGTTCACAAGTTGGGTAAGTCCATCAATGAACTCGGTGTAGTTGTATGGGATCATGATCTACACAAATATAATCATCAAGCATATACATAAACTTTAGTAAGCACATAGATGAGAATTAAAAGAAAAGGATAGCACATGAATATGAGGTTTAGAGTGCTAACCATATCAATTCCAGCTCCAATTCCAGCCTGAATTGAGTATGTGTAGTTCTCATGTGGTGGACTTGTGATTCTATCAATACCTTGCCAATCGGATATGACGAATCCCTGAAAAAAATACAACCCATGACAAATATAACAGAGTTAGACAAATATTTTTCTGTCTTGGATTCGTCTCCTCTTTTGTTATTCAACAGGACTGACATCTGGTTAACAATTCCTGATTAAGAAGGAACCTTCAACCAAGTAGCAACTAATCACGGGTAAGATTTCTAAATTAGAGACAGCATGCTGATTTACCTTGAAGCCGAGGGTGTTCTTAAGGAAGTCAGTGATGAGATGACGGTTCTCGTGCATCTTCTTCCCATTCCAACTATTGTAGGAGACCATGATAGTGGAAACACCTTTCTGGACAGAGTTCAAGTATGCTGGCATGTGAATGCTCATGAGACCAGGCATATCAATGATGGTGTTGTTCTCATCAATGCCTCTATGTGTACCACCATCCCCAACAAAGTGCTTAGCACAAGCAGCAACATTGTACTTCCCAGCAACATAAGGATAGCCCTTTGGAAAGTCAGTGTGTCTTTCTCCTTGCAGCCCTGGAATGATTTCAGTCATCGCTTGCACAATCTTGGGATCCTCACTGTAGCTCTCATAACACCTACCCCATCTTGGATCTCTGCAAACCTGCTCACCAGAAATCCTATTTGTAATGACACGTAAAAAATATATTTATCTTTAAATCAAGTGATAAAAGTAGATATATAATGAGCGTTATTTTACCGCAATGCATGGAGCAAAAACATATGGAATGCCGGTTGCTCTTGTTTCTAGGGCGGTTGCAGCACCAATTCTTCTCACAAGCTCAGGGTCCCTAAGAGCAGAGAATGGACGAAATTGCAGTTAAAATTAATTGTAAATCAAAAATATCATATTTGATTGGACTAATGCATGAACATTTGAGAAATTTTGAAAATTAACTCTAGCTTGTCATACTGTTCGTAAGCTTCTTAATTGTGACTTCAGATCTACTACTTACATAAAAAAGAAAATTTTGGTGAATTTCATTTATTAAATTTAACCAAAAATTGTACGACCATATGAAATATAGAATGACCAATTTTGAGCTCATTCTAATGCTTAAATCTCGTCATGAACAACTTGTCTAGGCATAAATAAAAATTTCAGTGGCATTGACAGGGGAATTTAAATAATCAATAGAAGATGAATTTGTTCCAAATCTTAGAATGATTTGCAAGTTGCTATAAAACCTCAATTTATGTAGCTCTTTCCATTGAAATCTCAATCATATAATTCTATATAGTGTAATGTGATGTGATTTCGCTATATTACATGTACAAGTGATATGAACTCTTTAATTACCTTGTGGCGCCCAATCCTACGTTGTGTGGGAAGATGGTTGCTTTGTACACGTTGTTGTGACCATGCACGGCGTCAATACCATAGATCATGGGTATACCAAGACGAGAGGAAAGACTACCATTTTGTAACTTGTTCACGGTATCAACCCAATCCTTTGCCGATGCTCTTGGGGCAGGCACAACTCCTCCACCACTCAGTACACTCCCTGCATACATTAAAAGAAAACACAATATAAATAACCACTATATTCTAAGTTTCATCATAATTTGATAATGTACAATTTGATTAACTTGGGAGCCCAAAATTACCAATAGAATACTTCTTCAAGACCTCTGGAGTTGCAACAGTGAGATCTATCTGTCCCATCTGCCCAATTTTCTCAGCAAGAGTCATTTTCTTCATAAGTTCATGGATTCTAATTTCAACAGGGATCTTAGGATCCTTATATTTGACATACTTCTCAGCCTGACCCAGCCCAGTGCAGCAACTAATGAGAAGCAAAATTCCAAACAAAACGGTCCGGAAGATCGCCATGTTTTCAACCTTTCACTGTAACGAGAAAAAGTGTACAGAAGCGTATGAATTATACAAGTGTATAGCAATATATCACTTAAATAAAAAGCAATCATTTGAGATGATAGTGATAATATGAATATAAGTTTGTATTTTGATCGATTGACCCTGTGTATACCAATGACAAATGTATAACTAGTTCTTACTTACAAGCATATAAACATACATGTTAAAATTAAAGCATACAGGAGAAAATAAACGGAATCAACAACATGGTTAGTTGAGACAAAAGTCGGTGTGGCAAACTTTAAACATAGATACATGATCAAACACAGGAAACAATTTAAAGACACATGATCAACCAAAACAAAAACAAAAAACAAATAGACAACAAACACAAAATTGCAAAATTACGTTTATTAATAAAAGGCAAAATTAGTCTTTTAATACAGGGCAACAGGTAACAAAGAATAATTAAAATTAAGAGAATTACAAAGAGAGAACTAGCTAGTACTCGACCATTATTCATGCATGGTGTGATATTTATAAACTCCCAATAACGTGAAGATAAACTATACTACTCCCTGTACTTCTATCTATTCATCACGAATATATTTTTCTATCGAATTAATCTGCTTCTGTTTACATTATCTTATCTTATCTATATATATCTGCATATTTGTGCATCTATCTAAATCTCCTCAATCGGGACCGGTATTTCTTTCTCGCCTGTTTTTATATCTGTTTATCTACTTTTATTAATAAAAAATTACTCTTCAACTACCTTACATTATAGTATTTCTTTTTCCGTTTTTATCGCCCATAATAATTTTACTGAGACCATTAATACTCATTTAATTTGGAATTATTATTATTATTATTACTATTATTTATTACTAGGAAAGCATTGAATTATGATTCTACCTAAATTAGAAATTTTAGAAGCATTAATATATTTTATTATATTTATAATTATACTATCAAATTAAAGTTTGTTACTTATTAATATAAAGTTAATCTAAATTTTACAGATTTTACATATTTATTTATTTACATATTGTTATTTATTATTTAAAAGACTTAGTATAATTTTATTCAAAGTAAAAATATGTAAGAAAAATTCTATTCAGTTACTAAAATTGTTTACATATCAAAATTGAAATTACTTTTAATATGTGTATACAACTATATTTTTTATTAAAATTAAATAAATATTTATTTTTTATTTAAAATAATTTAGTAATAATTTTAAAATTAGTTTTATATACTCTTAATATATGTTAATAATAAGTTTCAAATATACTCGTGCATCGCATGGGTTTTTGGCTAATATTAATAAAAAGTGAACTCAATAATGACTTGAGATTAAAACTAGGAGAATAAGGCAAAAAAATATTAAAAAATCTAAAAAGTATGATAAAATACTTCTTGGATAGGGTCAAGAGTATAAATTTCTGTAATTTTTATTTCTTTAAAAAAATAATAAAAATACATTTCACAAGAAGGTTATTGGTTTAAAGTTCAAAAATGGGTAACTTTACTTTTCATTTTTTACTAATAAGATTATGACTAATTGTCTAGAAAGAATATCATAAAAATCAAATAATTATAATTTATCTTTTTATTTAAAAAGATATAAAATTATTACAATTTATTATATTATTTAATGAGAGTTTATCTATAAAATTAAAATTTATCTTGTATCGGTCGCACGTGGCACGACATCGTGCCTAGTTATTAATAAAAAAGAACTAAACATCATCTTATTAAGCATAATAGAAAGTTTAAGTAATCAAAATATAACAACAAAAAATTTATTATAAATTATCTTCAAAATTATAATCTATCTCTAAGATATCAAATTATTATAATTAATTTTATTACTCAATAATGATTATTTATAAAACTATTTAAGATGTCAGTGTTATGCACAATCCATGTTAAAGATAAACTTCAAGTTTATACAGATAAACCCAAGAGAAACTTAGATTTTAATGATATACAATAATTAAATGAAGAGATAGACCATTACAATTTTTATTTTAAAATATTTTTGTGATATTTTAATTTTATAAATAGACCCTTATTAAACTATGAAATGATGACAACATCTCATATGATAGACTTCAATTTGAAATATTGACATTAATTAAATGAAGAGATAGACCATCGTAATTTGGATTTTTTAATTTTGTGATACATTGATTGGTTGAATCTCTATTTTTCCCCCCAAAGTACAACTTTAAACTCCTTTTTTGTTAAAAAACATAGATTCCATTTTTATATATAAATTTTTATTAAATAATAATATAAACTATAGCCATACAATACTTTAGGGAAAATTCTAATTTTAAAGATTAATTTTAATTAAAACTTAAACTTAAACTTAGGTGCCGCGAGTACTTTGCCCGGCTTATAGGTAAAAAATATTTTTTCCTTCAATAATTTTCCAAAATTACTCGTTATCATCAGTTCTGGAGAGATCCCATGAAGCCTAGTTGGATTTGTACCTCCAATATATGGGTGCTTATAAAAATATATACTTCCGGGGCCTTGCTCATGATAATATCCAATAAATATAAGGATCCAACCGGATCAGTTCATGACAATAAGGCAAAAGATTGTTGCACAAAAGAACATCAAAAATAGGTCCAATATGATTAAAGCCTCACATGAAATGGAAATCATATGACGAGCTGCCAGCATACTAGAAGAGGGCAGCAGCTGACTAGAGCATCTTAAACATCTTACACATCTTTTTCAGTTTCACAAAATAATGCAACAATAAATGGCCATTGGAATATACAGATTTGGAGCTTGTTGAACTAACCCTTCATCCAACTTTGAACAGAGTCACTAACCTCTTGGGAGAACGATTGCCAACTTGATCAAAATTGGGTTAAGCTCCTTGAAACCATAAATTAGCTATCTAGAGACGATCAATCCAGTCGAAGATGCTATCTTGAGAGCTGAACTGCAAATCCTAAAATATGTAGCAATGGAGTTGAGAGATGAATATTTGCGAAAGACAGTGATAACGAACAACAAACAAAATGACATTACAAATCAGAATAGCCATTTGACATTTCTTACCCAGAGCTGAAAATCCGGTGGCGTATCTAGTTCCAAATTATCAATGTCAGAAAGTCCGCAGGGTTTTGCAATCCTTCCTAGAGTCACGCTTTTGCTACCATCTAACTCAGACAACAATGGGAAATGGTTGTATTCAGCTTCAACATGCGGGTGATCATAATGAAGTATTTCATGGCACAGAAGGCCATCATCCATATTATTTGCATCTGGCTTGTCAACAGCTTGAGATTCTCCAGCATACCATGGTGACGCCACTTTCTCACTCTTAAGATCGACATAATCAAAACAGGCTTCAAGTGTTTGTGGAATTGAGCCTGTAATCTGTATGGAAAGACAAAGATCTCATCAGAAAAATGCTTAAACTTAAAGAACGGCTAAATTAATGCAAGCAACAAGTCTTACAAAAAAAATCAAATTTTTTGGGAAAATTCAATAGATAGACATCAACAAGTTCAAACACTGAACTTTTTATCTGCAAAGGAAAAAATCAATCTTGATGGAAATCTGACCTTAAATGTGGATAAAAACTCGCGATTCCAAAGGCAGTAGTGTATATAAATATGTGTAACCTAGGGAAACATCTTAATTTCCACAAGTGCCCTACTCTTAGGTATACTTTAAGACCAAAAGGCAATTAAAATGTTAATTCACCTTTTCAGGTAAGGCCTCCTGAACTATATCTTCATCAAGCTCATTGTCAAGAATCTCACATGAAGGTGGCCGTGGTGTCTCCGTCTTTGGGGTTATAGGACTACATCTAAGACACGCTGCATCTTCATTGATCAGAATATCATCATCAATTTTTTCAACCTTTTGTATGGGTTGCTGCTGGTAGAAAATCTTTGAAACCACATATTCGCCTTCATTTTCTTCCTCTATGCTTCCAAGATGGTACTGATGCATCACCCAATTTGATTTTTTACGTTTAGAACTTTTTTCTGTACTTTTATACAGCACCATTATTTTTTACAACCCTTATGCACTCCATTTCCAATTATTGCCTTGGTTTTACCAGTTTTGTGCCACCTGACATTTCCCTCAAGCTCGCTGCCAGAGTTATTGATCTTTCGACGCTTACGACGACCACTCAAATATGCATTGAATGTTTTGTGAAAAAAGTGTATACTTGTTCCATCCTTTCTAGCTCCTGCAGAATAAATTGTAACCTTGTGAGTCTAAGCTCAAAGCATCTATCCAGAGAGAATATGTTCATGAGGTCAATAACATGGCATCCATGATTTTATTATCCATGCATTTACCTAGTTAACCAAATGAATGCTCTATAATGGATGAGAAATTGTTCCTCTTTTAAGTTTGCTAGACTCCTAGTTGTGAGATTTTTGCTTTGCTGAAAAAGTGCGAAAAGAAGTAAAGAAATGACTTGCAAATATCATATTTCCTGAAACTATGGATTGTGAAGACATGAACAACTAAGTCAAAGTTTGATAACTCTTCAAGCAAAGACTTGTGTAAGAGTGTAAGCCATTATTCTGAGGTAAAATATTTCACCTGGGAGATTCTCAGGATGTGTGCAGCAAATTCCATCATCATCTTCAAGTGTTGGAATAAATTCATCAATGAACACGTGGGATTCTGCAAGCCCTATTTTTGCTGACAAATGCTCCAATAGTTCAACATCAGATGGATCAAATTTCACTCCAGCAGGCAGGCCAGGCCACTCACGTTTATCCTGCAAATTATTTTCACCACAAGAATCATGTAATGCTTCAAATCAACTCAAATAATTCATATTTGAATACCATTCTCAATGATGTGCTTGAATTGTTTACTGTGATTACAACTCTATCATGGAAAAAAGTAGATTGACACAATAACATTCATATCAAATTATTTTTCTTTACTTGTATAAAGGGCAAAGCTCCATAAAGCCTTGTATCAAAAAAGAAACTACGGATCATAGATGCTTCACCACTTTGTTTTCAGCCCTTGTTTGTCCACGTGTAAAACCAATACAAATGCTTGCACTTGTAGGGAATCATCAAGATAAAATACAAAAGACTTACCTGACAACTCAAGCTTTCAGAAAAGTGGTAATTCAACATTTATGAACAAACAAAACATTTTTTGCCTATAAACAGAAAAACAATGAAAACTTGGGCCATTTTTTGCTCTTATAGCTTTCAGATTGTTGGAAGAACAGATGCTTTTTCATAAATTTTTGCCGCACAGACAGACAATGTCACAAACTACAAACACTTAAGCAATAAAAAGAAGAAAGATCCTAGAAATAAACAGCAAGATGAACATATTAGTAAAGCTAATAAATGAACATTGTAGTTAATCAATAACAAAGCTTTTCTGTTTCTGTAGAGAACTTCAAGCTTTTACTGCAAAGATTTCCAAGTCTGACCTTTAATAACCCATGGCTATGAAAGAATTCTCATTTTTTCATTTACGTTTCTGATATTCTGGAAAAATCGCATAATAGAGACTACTAAGGAATATGGAAGAAATGTCTATTTCAGTTATTTACTACGCCAAAATAGATCTAATTAATTTAAAGATATTCTGCCTCAAAAAGTTCAAGCATTCACCAAACAGAGGCAAGGCATTATATATCCAGATAGTAAATATGCAAACTAAAGTGTTAACTTAGAACATTAAAAAAATGATGGAAGTATAAGTAACACTACTGATAATATTCAGTAACAAAGGAAGCGAAAATCTGAAAAAGAGCTGCGTGATTGAAATCTTAGCTTACATCACTGTTATCTATATAATGGTGACAGTTGGGGCATTCCTTGTTTGCAGCCACTCCCCAATCTTTGAGTTGCCCCCTGGATGGCACAGTTCCATTCTTTATCTTCTTCGCTATGCCTCGGCTATTTATAAGCCACGCCCTATCAGATGTTTCAAAGCCACCATGAGAGCTGGGTTGATGAATATTCATAAGAATGATAGCAATTAAGAAAAGACGCGCAATGATTGAAAGTAGGAAAGGCAAATGAATAGAAAATACTGGCATTACATGCAAAATAACTTCACTAAACAACAAACAGTAAATAAGGCACGAAGATCGTGGCTTTCTACGGTTGGAGAAATATCCAACGCTTAAGATGGTTTACTTGGATGTGCGCTTTTCCTTTTCACTTGAATGTACCAATAAAACCACTCGGTATGATTGCTCACGATAATCTGATAATGGCTCCTCACCATTTCTACACTAAGAACCTTTTCCTCATTTTGAGCATAGTACAGTTTGCTTAAGATTTCTCTTGAAGTCACAAATGTAAGATTAGAAACAAGCAAAAGACTATTCAGATGCACTACAATTCGACAACAAACCCAAAAGAACCCTTTTTATGTATAACAAGATCGATTAATCTCAACCGAGCATAGTCAAACAGTGTTTGAAGTACCATCTTCACTTGCATAGTCTAAAAACTTAAAAAGGAACACTTGTTCTCCGTAAAGGCAGTACAGTCGTGACCATAGCCACTTCCGATTCCCAAAACAAACATTAACCACGAAAGTAACAACCTTTATCCAAAATTGCGCTGACCCAACAAGAATCACACCAAAGAGAGTCAAGCATCAAGATTTTGCCAAGAAGAGAGAGATAGCAAACCTTGCCATGGAAGGTGAGCGAGAGCAAGAGAAGGGCAGAGGAGCAGAGCGGCAGGAAATAGATCCGTTCCCAACTCCGCCTGACATGCGAAATTCCCATCTTCTCCCTTCCCGCGCACCCACTTTGGCGGGAGATAGATCCGTTCGTGTAGCCTCGGCTCCCAAACCTCTGGCTCGGATGTCGCGCTGGGTCCACGTCGGACAACCGGACTCCCGAATCAAGAGTATTGACTAAAAAACTATAATAAGTATAGAAAAAACTATAATGGGTCATTTTTATTTAATTTTTCCCAAAATCTATTCTGATCAGCCAACACTTGGAAGTAGTTGAGAGACAGCCAAATTAAACATAGGTCATATTTTTTTGCATTTGATATATATATATATTAGAGCACATTTAATTTAGTTGATCGAAATCTGTTCTTCTAATAATTCAAGTAAAAAACATGTTTATCATAATTAAAATTAAAATTAAAATTTAGTAGTTTTTACCATTTTAAGATAATTTATATGAATTACTATATACAATTTCTTATGTCAAAACTTTCAATAGTAACAACAGTGACAAATGAATAAAGATTACAATAAACCACCAGGCATAACCTATATGTATATGGTGGTAACTCGTTTAATTTTCCTTAAATAGCCTAAATCATTTATAAAAATCTCGTTAAGCTTAGTAAAATTAACGAGGACCTTTTTTCGCAGCTGGTTGAGCATCCGACCTTAGGCTGACGCCGAAGCAGCTGTTCCTTCTCCACCAAGCTTCCCGCGCTCCAATCGTGGTTGATAGTTGTGGCGGAAGCAATAGTTCCTTCTCCACCAAGCTCTCCTCGTGGAGTTGGGATTGCGAATATCATTACATCATAATTTTAAATACCCTACTGTACCATCTGACTGTATACCGTATACGGCTTTTAAATCTAATATAATTTATCTTTTTATATCATTTTAATCAGTATTCGCATTTTTAGTATGAACAAAATATATTCAGTACAGTTTAAAATTTTCAGTATGATCACCCAGGGTATTTAAAATTGTGGTAGGAACAACTTTCCACACCAATCAAAATAGCTTTGCAAGAGCAGTTGCGAGATTCATGTCATGATCTTTTGAAGGACTTCTAGTCTGCGCAAGTGCTCAAAGCCTCGGAGGAAGGTTTATTGTCCGTTGTTCGGATGTTGCGCCCGCCGGTGTGCCCGGACGAGGACATGTTCGCTTGCGTTGTTGAAATCTTGCGCGAGAGAACTAGCGCTGAGGCAGGGCGTGCAGATTCACGGTCTTGTAATTAAGTTTGGCTGTGACTTGTGGCGAGTTCGCCCAACTCTTTATATGTGCTTGTGGTTGATTAGGAGCAACTTGAGATGGATAAGTTTTTGTGTGTTGAAATGAATGGCTCGAATGACAAGTATGCCATGATGATTTAGCCAAATGATACATCTTCTAGACATGGGCAACTGGTTCATGCGTTGCCGCTGTTTGATGAGATGCCGCACAGGGACGTGGTTGCGTGATCTGCGATGATCTCTGGATATATATTAGTCAATCAAAGAGGCGTGGAAGCATTGGGGTCAGTGGGTTACAATGATGAGCGTTCTTTCCTCATGTGTCATTTTGGCGCATTAGGAACAAGGAAATGGGTGCGTTTCTTCACAAATAAAAGCTTTGAAACTCAATCTTTACCTGAGTACTGCCTTCGCTACAGACTGAACCACAATAAGAGTGATCATCGAATTGGTGTTCATTGTCTCTCTGTAGCAAAGGTGGTGTTAAGGTTTTTGGGAAGGAGATTATTTTCGGAGATCATAGCAGATTTCAATCGCTCTCAAGGAAGGTTCCTGCGCTTGCAATGATTTTCGGTGATATGATGAAATCTTCATTTATTTTTCTTTATTTATTTTCCCCCCTTTTTCGAGATATGATGAAATCGGGTTTGCACATTCTCAATTCTTCTTCCCAAGAATTAAAGAAACAATACATTGACAGACAATCTATGCTTCCATGAGCTACCAATCTTGAGTTCAAGATTATCATAAACTAGTCAAGTCAAAGTGGCCCCGCGCAATACGCGGGCCATGTTTTCCTTCTATGAAAATTAGTTACTTTCTCCATAAAAAACACTTTAAACGCTGAAACTATATTAAGACATTATAAATTCTTTTCTAAAGACAGCAAAAGTCAAAGCAATTAACATTTAGTAAATAAATAAATATATTGTATCATACGTATATGTAACAATGAAAACAATATAATATTTTTTATATATTTAATTGTAAAATTATTTTTAGGCTGAATAATACATTAGGATGCTGTTATAAGATAATTTGAATAGATTATTAGTTATAGAATATATCATTATGATGTTACGGTGTGTATTATATTTTATATAACTTTCCCTTACTTTTCTGAATTTTTAAGTATTTATTACGAGTTAGTTATTATTTTTAACTCTCGTCAGAGATGAATCAATTTTTATTTATGGTATTGCCGCTGAACCTCACCCCGACCTTTCTTCCTTCTTAAACTCCGATCATTGCTGACAATGTCCTAATTCACATCACTGATGCCATATTCAGCCTTTGATTGACGCCACTAAGCCCTGTCAAAGTGATGTCATGCCATCCCTAGCCATCCAGGCAGCCGCCATTGATCTCCACGATGCATGGGAGCCGCACCTAGCACCACCCATTCCGACACCTTTCAGTCACGACACGTTGCTCCGCCATCGCCATGACGTCGACGCCCCTCCCTCAACTAGACGACATTTTCCCAGTACCCAGTGTCGTCGCCAGACCCGCTGAGGACCAATTGGACGACCGACCGACCTCGGCCAACTCTTCGCCGTCGCTGACAGTCATCATCGCCATTGTCGTCCTTACCGCCACCACCATTGGGTCGAGTTTGCCGAACCTGTGTCGAACCATAGTCCTGATTGTCTTATCAAAAAACTGTTGAAAAGCCACTGAAAAATCGGATTCGCTGAAATTCGTCGGATCGAATTCATTCAGTCGAACCCAATCGAACTTCTGACGCTGCAGCGTGCCAAAATCGAGTCTCTAGTTGCACGATGAAACCCTAGTCACACGATTGACGACAATATGAAGTATAATTAACTCCGACTTAATTTCTTAAAGATAATAATTATTAGTATAACATGCTATGATCGATGAATTGATATGTTAACTATTTTATTCGTAATAAAAATATGAATTTGCTTGATTGAATTGTATTAAAACGAATGCTAAGGAAAAGTGTGGAGGTTTATTGGCACTGCTATGCAACACATATTTAAACTTGTTGTTTCAAAAGATACTGAAGGTATCTAAACTCGTGATTTCAAAGGGTATTGAAGGCGCATGCGTGAGAGTATTTGCCTCTGTAGTTAGGGTCAGGAGTGATACGGAGGATGTAAAAGGCTGAAAGAAAAGAAAATAATTTTTCTGCACAAAGGATAGTTTAAAGTGGTAAATGAATGAGGGAGACTGTCGCACGAAGGTTGACGGTTTTTAGTTATTGCCCTTATAAAAATTCTATGAGGAGGAGTAATGAGGTTTTCATTCAACATGAGGGTTAACTCTCATATATTAGCTTGTTATTAGTTATTTCTGGACCGGTAATTGTTTGTTACTGACGTCTTTATTATATATATGGTGAGAACTACAGGGAATGAGTGTTGTTGGGATTACAGAAGGAACAACACTGAAATCAGGCACACATATACCTATCGAGTGCAATTGGTGATGATGATAGATGTTAAATTGTGTGAATGGTGACTTTAAAATGCTATTCTATGAACTTATTATAAATATTTTGCATATGAATGAAATTGTGAATGGAAATGAACATGGTGAGTTATGGAGTTTAGACTCGACTCAAATAATGAGGAAAGTAACGATAACTGAATTGTAAAGAGAATCTTGTGTTTGGATTGCATTTTTTATTTTTATTGTTATAAATATATACTAATTATTGTTGAAAGGGTGGTCCTTAAATATACTTTTAGGAGAGATTTTATCCATTTTGTTTTAAAAATAACTATTTTCTTTAAATTTTTTGTTTGACTTATTTTATGCTTGATTGCATATCATAGCACACATGTAGGACAACATTAGAACCCAAGCAACTCATTCATACTTTATATATTGCATCACTATCTTGAGACATCGAGGGTAAGTCCGGGTTGGTATAATCGAATCAAGTAGTTTAACGAATGGTTCGGTCACCGGGTTGGTTCACGGGTGAACCGAAACAGGGTATTACATCATCAGTTTGTACAAATTGGGTTGGGCCGTTATAAGTATCGAGGCCTTTACAGGTGGTATCAGAACGAACCTGAAAGCATATTTGATGGACGATGAAATATTAACAGAAATGAATTTTGATGAGGTGAAATATAATATCTCCTAAAAAGATAAGTTAGTCTCACATTTAATATCTATCAGAGTAAGATCCAACATATTAGTGAAAATAAGTTTAAGATTTTTAATTTGATTAATTACTTTTGAAGAGATGACTAATCATACATTAGTTTGTACTAATATGGTCTAATTAGATTCGGGCTTTTACATAATCAATTTCTTTCTCAAACTTGATTTTTTAATGATGAAAATTTTAGGTTAAGAACAACAAATTAATAAATTGAGGGCCAAACGTTGGTAGTTAAAATTAGACCAGGGATGGTTGCGTTCCTAAATACTCTTTTAAAAAGTTTGACATGAACATTAGTGGCAACTCACATTAAGAAAAGCTACGGACAAAAGTCAAACAAAGAGCCTCATTCAAAATACTAGGGGTGTAAACGAGCCAAACATGTTCGCAAGCATTTTACGTTCAATTCGATTTGACTTGAACTTGTATTCGTTAATTTTGTACTCGAAAAATACTCGGCTCGAAATGGATAACTTGTTGAACAACAAACAAAGCTTGAGCTAAGGAGTGTTCGGCTCAGCTTTGGTCGAAACTCGAGCACGATGTATTCAAAATCAAAAAATACTCGGCTTGATTCGGCTTATCAATACTATTGAGGTCACATTGAACTTATATAGTGTTGGAAAGAAAATTTTGATTTTATATAAGTCGAGCACGAGCCAAACACAAATATTCGCTCGACTTGAAAATATAGCGAGTCAAACACAAGCCAAACCCAAACATCATAAATTTCAGACAAGCTTGGCTCGACCTATAATACATCAAAGCTCGTCAAGCTTTCAAACATGTTTGTCAAAAATCACGTCGAATTCAAAAACAACCCTACTCGGCTTGGCTCGTTTATACCCCTACAAAATACTAATAAGATTTGCAATTGCCATTTTTGAAGATTGTGGGGGTTTATAAATGTAAAACTTAGGTCTATGCCATGAAAAGAGGGAAAAGTGAAATAATAGATAATCAATCTCATAACAAAAACTATTAAATAACAAATTATCAAATATAAATTGTCAAACATATAATCTAATTATGGTATGGCTCTATATTTTGCATGCTACAAAATTGGTGGTCATGAAAGACAGTAATATATAGAAATGTGATATATATATATATATATATATATATATATATATATAAGGTTGGATAGTCTGCCCTCCTATTAATTTGGACTATCCAATTACAAAAAATAGCTCAAATTCAATTAAAATTAAAAATTAAAAATTAAAAAATATTCCTCTTCCTTAGCCAATAGCTGGCCAATAGCCGGCCAGCGGTCGGATCCGACCGTCTTCAGCCAAAGTGTGCCACCTCTAGCCAGACCTTGCTGGCACTGGCCCAATAGGCAGCAAATCTGACCGCGTTCAGATCTGCTGGCTGCCATCACGACCAGATTTGGTACCGGTCGGCCATACCCAGACTCTAACGGCCCACATTGATTGTAACTTAAAAATTAATTCACCCTCCTATTTGGTCTCTGGTAAACTTTCTTTATATATATATATATATATATATATATATATATATATATATATATGGTACCGGTCAACCATACCCGAGTCTAACGGCCCAGATTGATTGTAACTTAAAAATTAATTCACCCTCCTATTTGGTCTCAGGTAAACTTTCTTTTATATATATATATTATCTCAACTTCACTAATTTCTTCAACGCATTACAGATTGAATTGTGCACCTGTCATAATGGCATCCTAATTATTCAATCAAGTAAACAAATAGCTAGATCAATTAGCCAAATCATCAAAAGAAGTAAAAATAATAATATCAGGGATTCTCTATATAACTTGACGAATTATGAAATGTAAGATAAGTAAGAAGTAGTTAGATATCTACCACACAACACAAATACAATCGGTCATTCAACAATGAGAAAATTTGCAATTAGGATGAACAGTTGGCATTGCTTCATCCACATCAGGAGCTTCATCCACACGACCTTCCATCTATGAGGATTTTACTTGTTTTATCTAAGCACTAAAAATAATGCAAAGATAAAAACAATAGAAATCAATAAAGTTAAGAGTTGATGCAAAACAATTAGGAACAGATGCCTGTAGTGACAGCAAAGAAAAGAATTACAGCCCAAAAAATGCAGTAATAGCAAGAGTAAAAGACTCTTGAACCAGGAAAAAAAATACATATAAAATGGCTGTAAGAGAGGACTTCATCACACAACAACAACATGCTCAATTATTTGTTGAAGCTTATAAATGAAATTTAGATACTTACTTAAATTAATCAAAATGGAAATTGGAGCTGACCAAGAAACAACAGCTATTATGGGCACAACTGTTCGATAATTCTTTTCCTTCATCCGTGTTATACCATTGTACGAGAGATGGAAAAGATCAATTTGGGTAAACCTTGATAAAATACTATTGATCAACCACACTTCATGCTCATTCCTGCAAAACAAATATTCTTACGAGAGATGCAATAGAAGAATGTCTGGTATATGGCGCTGCATGGGCCACTTTTGTCTCCTGTTAATTGTCAGTTTTGTTCTGTGGGTCACCCTACCGGGCCTTACCAAATCTTAATTTTAATTAGGATAAATTGTATTTAAAAAAATTATCTATATTTACTCTATTAATATAGAGTTATTTTACTAAGGTTTGCCTTGGGATTTTATCAAATACGAGTGACAGTCTTCGGGTATCCTAACTTTTTTGCAAGCCCAAAGACTGCGATTCCTTCCAAGATGAGACACATTATATGTGATCCAATTGTACACCCTTCGGACATTGTTTTACAAATGTATCATACTTATGACAGACAATAGATACTCTATCTATCACACCCAAAAGAGACACATCGACATTTTCAAGAAGAACATTAACCACTGTTGCACGAATCGGCCGATTCCGTGCGGAATCGGCCGATTTAAATCGGATCGGCGCGATGCCGATCCGATTTTGGGGCCGACTCGGTCGGCCCCGAATCGGCCTCGGAATCGGCCGAGTTCCGATTCCGACCGATTTAACTCGGAATCGAAATCGGCCGATTTAAATCGGAATCAGTTTTTTAATGAAATTACTAAAATACCCTAGGTATGATTTTTATTAAATTATTTAAGCATGGGTAAAATGGTAATTTGGATTTTAAAAACCTAAAATCAAACCCGCTCCCCCCCGCGCCGCCGCCGCTCGTCCGCCCACCGCCGCCCCGTTTCCGCCCTCCGCCGTGCTCCCCGACTCCGGGCTCGCCGCCGACCGGGCTACCGACCTCGCCGCCGACCTCGCAACGTCGCCGCCGAAGTGTGGCCGGACCGAATCGGGTTGTGACGCACGAATCGCCGCGACTCGCCGCCGCTCTGGGCCGCCTCGCCGCCGGCTGCGGGCCGCTGACTGTTCGTCCGACCGGGCTGCCGACATCCTCCGACATCGCCGCCGCGAGACTCGCCGCCGACCGGGCCGGCGGCGGCGGCGGCAGGGGTAAAGAGTGGCATTCTCGTAATTAAAAGTTGACTCGAGTCTAACTCGAGTCAAAAATAATAATTAATTCTAAATAATTTTAAAAAAATCTTAAAAAATATTTAAAAATATCAGAAACTATAATACACAGAATAATATCAAAATAACATCAATACCCAATTTTAATATATTTATATTATAAATTGTCAAATTATTATATATGACCGATTAAATTAATTTGGACCGATTCAACTGAACCGATTCTTGGTCAATTCAGACCGATTCCGATTCCGATTCCGACTACCTGGAAAACCGATTCCGATTCATGCAACCATGACATTAACACAATCAACCACATTTCAGTAGTCGTTATACATAACTATGGGACACAAGTGTGTTGTACTATAAAATCAATAGCTTGTATTAAAACTTCCAGCTTGCCCTCAGCCTCCCAGTCAATCACAGAGCAACATAAGTTGGACGTGGTCAATCTATCTGGTAGAGAAGAAGAATTATGAGAGAACAATCGACAAACGGTCCCACGTCTAGAGGATGACAAGTAGGAGCAGAACGAACACCGTAACAGCCTATCAATCGAGCATGGACTGTTTTCATCAACTCCTGCAAATTTACATCGGCATCCTAAAATATCAAGAAAAGTAAAGTAAGCACACCACTAGAAGAAAGTGTTGAAATGAAGACTCATGGTTCAAACTCCACTGAAACACTTGCCTTAACATTTGATGAACATAAACAACTCTCCAATACTCTGTTCTTAAACCGAGAAAAGCAAACCACAAAGAGGAAGCTAGAGGGCATGTAATGCAGATTCAACTTCTTTATCACAAAAAGCACACTTATGCTCAACCTTGATGTTTCTATGTTAATTGTATTAAATATGGCCAAAACTGCTTGGTTGACGAATTGGCCTTCTTTGGTCCTTTACAAAATGGACATGGGGTATAACATGAAGTTCTCTTATGAAATGAGTACTGGGTTTGGAAACCTATGTTCTGCTTCAAAACTCTCTCCGACATGGTTGAATTTTTTATCTGCTTGGTGAATCATAAACTGATCGTATTTGTTGCCAATTGCGATAAGGTACACGTTTCTAATTCAACATTTCTCCTCTCCAACAATTATGTTGAAGTGCAAAATCCTTTCTTGTTAATACATATTATAGTGGCAAAATCATTCCCTTTATTGAATGTGTTTGTGCAACATTTGGATCAGATCCAATGTGTATGTTAACTGTGTACCTCAATGTTTTTTTTTCCTGCTCTTTATTCCAAGACGAGTTCAAGATTTTAAGAAGAGCACTACCACTCCTTGTACTTCTCGATCTTAATAAAGTTCCATTTCTTGAAAAGAAAGCCACATTAATCTTCGATTCAAACAAGATGCAGGTCATCTTAATTTTCTGATACATTTGTACATTGATCTTCCGCATTGTATTCGTTGTTTTTAGACTGAATCCAATTTGTGATGGCATAAAAAAGTTAAAGTGCAAGAAGGAATTGGACCCCTTTTTTTGTGTATTTGAATCTAATTTTACCACTTTAATTTTTATATATTTTAAATAATTTCTACCAAGCTAAACCAATCATACCTTAAAGCTCAGGCCTTAACAAGTAGGGCAAGTTGCAAGCCCTAGGAAAAACAGAAGAACATGAAATGTGACAAAAATAAATGAAAGTCATAATAAGGTTACATTAGATTAGTAAAGCTGCCTTAATCAAAACAAAACCAAAATAAGCTACATGATCCCTGTCCACGCTTCACCAACCCGGCCACCTCCCATAACCCAAGACAATATCCCTCGAGCCACACAAAAATCTGTACGACTCGGACCAGCTTGAAAGATATTTTCATTCCCACTTTGCCCCGTCGTAGCACCCAGTTTTTAACCGCCGCCATTTTTTATTTTTATTTTTACCCGCGGGTGAATCTGACACTTTCACCCGCAATATTGGGTTTAGGGGGCGACGGCCGGATCGTCGGGGCGGCGGCGGAGGGAGAGCGACGAAGCTAACGACGGCACAGGCGGCGGCGACGAGGTTCCCTTCCTTGACCACGATGCGGAGCACCACGCCGAGGATGTCGCCGGTGATGCGGCGGCCCTCCAGAACCAGCGACTTGCGGGGACGGCCGGCGAAGGTGAGGAGGACGAGGACGGTAATCCAGGTGACTAGGGTGGCGGGGACGGCCACGGCGAGGGCGGCGGCCATGGACAGCAGGCCGAAGAGGGCGCCGAAGAGGACGGAGGCGTAGAGCGCCGGCCAAGGGGAGGCGGCGGTCGAGCGGTACCAGGAGAGGATGGAGCGGAGGAGGTTCCAGGAGGAGGAGAGGAGGAAGGCGTAGGCGAGTAGGAAGAGGCAGACCCACGTCCGCCGCTTCCTCAAGAGGTCGGCCATTCGGGAAGAGCTGATGGGAGCTTTTTTGGCAGATTAGAGATACTAAGTTGATGAGGTGGTTTGCTTCTTCGGTGGTGAGGATTGAGGAAGAGGAAGATGTATCGACTACGATCTTCCTCCTCAATTGATTTGGGCAATAGATTTAGCAGTGTGGAGTGTACGGGCAGTGTCAGTGGTCCTGCGCCTTCGGATCGGTCGATCGATGCTTTGCTTGCGGTGCCGTGCTGGGCTCATCACCCACCAAAGTGCCAAACCCTCTTCCTCGCATCGCTTTAAACACCTTTTTGTTTTTTACCCATCTTATTACTCCTATTTACGATAAAGAAAGGGGTGGTGGAAAGAAATTGGAAATTTGGAGCAGTGATGCACAGGTGGATTCTACAGTCGGCTGATTTGAATTGGATTACCGGTGGGTTGTTCTGATTTTGGGGCCGAATCAGTCTAATTCGGTCGATTTATCCGATTCTCACCGAGTTAAATTCGATTCAGAATCGGGATAAATCGAGAAGAATTGATTTTTTTGGATAAATTATTAAGATACTTTAGGTATGATATTTATTAAATTATTTAAGTATGGGTAAAATTAAAATTTTGATTCTAAAACCCTAACGTTAACCCGTCTCCCCCACTCCGTCGCCGCATTTCTGCCCTCCATTGTGCTTCTTCGATTCCGACCTCAACTCTGATCAAGTTGCCGACCTCGTCTCTGCCCTTGCAACCTCGCCTCTGTCATATGGCTAGCCGACAATGCAGTGGGTGTGAGACTCGTCGTCGACCTGGCTGCCGACCTTAACTCTGACCGATTCGTGTAAAGTTGGGTTTTTTGTTGAAATCGAATCGGCAAATTATTGGTTATACTTCATAAATTTTTGGTCGTGCTTCACAAAGTTGGAACGAATTCACCTCAGCTCTGACCGAATGTGCAAATTATTAGCTAGGCTTCACAAATTTTTTTTCATTACTGATTTGGGATTCATGATCAAATTTATATGTCAAATTTTATGATATGTGTTGTGCAAATGTATATGTGTTGTGCAAATTTGTAGGTCAAATTTTTCACAAATTGTTATGTGTTGTGCAAATTCGTATGTTAAATTTTTTTGTGCAAAAATTGTGTTGTACTGTGCAAAAAATTTTCAAATGCTATTGCTGTGCAAATATGGCTGAGCTATGCAAATTTACACAACACAATTTTGTTCATACGTCCAAATTGCTTGAGCTGTGCGAATTTTTTTATTTTTTTCATGCGTCCAAATTGTTTGAGCTGTGAAAAAATTTTCACATGGAAGATTGATTGTGTGCTATACAAATTGTTGTGTTGTGCAAATCTCGATTTTTATTTAATGAACGTTTACAAATTTCTGATTTATGGTTCATTTTCATTTTGAGGATTGTAAGTATGCTTGTTGCTGAACCAGTAAAATTTATGTATTTTAGGTATTTATATTGAGTTGTTAAATTTTTATATATAAGTAATTTGTACCGATTAAACTAAACCGATTCTTGTCTGATTTAGACTGATTTTAATTCTGATTTTGACTCCCTCAAAAACCGATTTCGATTCTAATTTCGATTCCGATTAAATTTGTGTATGTGATGAGGAGTACCTGCCGTCCGTGATCGCTTTCCATGTTTGAAGCGCTGTAAAGGGTTAAGGACGGAGGTGGAGGTGATGTGTAATAAATAAATAGCATGTGTATCAGAGAGCCTCAGCAGAGCAAATGGGTTTCTGCCTCGCTTTAACCAGGAGCTCCTTTTAGAAATCAGCCCCCTTACCTCGTATGAAAGACCTTGAAACATTTTTTTTACCTCCTTCTTCAACCCTTTTTTAGTTATAATTTAATCGAACCACCGGATAGATAGATCCGTCAATATTTATTTAATTCAAAATTTTTATTATTAAAATTTTTAAAATATAATCCATGATTTTCACATATTTTTAGTATAGAATTTTTATATAATCTAAAATTTTATTTAATTATTATTTATTATTAAGAATTTAGAATATAATTCTATTCAAATTAAATATCTTTAAAAAATAAAAAAATTATTTTAAATACCAATATTTTAATCAAATTAAAATATTTTATTTATTAATACCTCTTTAATTACGATTATTATTTGTTTTTTCCATAAAATTTACTTTATTTTAATATTTGTATATCAATATTACATCTTAAAAATGAATATTCTTGTCAACAGTTAAATAGTTATTAAAAATAATAATTAATCATATTCTTAAAATTTAATTTTTGTGTATTAATAATAAATTTAAAGTAATACTCCGGGTCTTTAACCGATCATATACTTAAAAGATAGGGATTCTTAAATGTCCTTCATGACTCTCATCCACGCTCACTGGGAATGGGTTATGGTGACGGTTATTATTTTAATGATGTCATATTATTTTTTGAAATTTGAAATTCACTTTTAATCAACACTATAATCAATTTTAAAGAGAAATAACTTACCAAATCTAGTTATTATATATTTGATAATCTGTTCAAAAAATTAAAATGCTTGCAGCATCAAGACAGAGAGATTAAGTGTAACCTACTATTTGGATTAATGGATCTATGCATAAAATAGAGATGTCACTTGAATCTCCTTGCAAAATCGTCGGAGGGGAAAGACCAAAACAAAAATTCAATGTGACGTCACATTATAATGATTCCACAAAGCTTACAATGGGCATCAAGAATGGCTTCTCGACGAATAATTTCTCCAGCTTCTCGTTCCAAACGAATATAAATTACGTCAGTTTTGCTAGCAACTACATCAATGTGTTTTGCTAGCAACTACTTCATTGCCTTTTACTATTACGTTTGAGAAAAAAACCTGAATAAAAATTCCCCTCCTATATATATATATATCCGAAGTAATCATATGATTCCGAAATTTTCTTACCATCCAAACACTTAGAAATTTCAAAAAAGTGCACTTATATATTATTCTATCAATCTAATTAAGCAACCACCACGCCACAATTAATAAACAAAATTCAATAATAAACTACCACGTGGCTAGATTGATACACTAAAGCTGACGACAATACGCACCTTCTTTCACATACTCTCGTCGGTTTATATTTTGAACACCCACAATAGATAATGACACCCAGTTAAAACTGCATACATAGAACAATTAATAAACTGCAGTAGTGGGTGATGTAAGAGACAATGAGAACGTCATCAGATGTGTGGACAAGCCTTAATTGGCGTTGAAATTTGCACGCTTTGTGATAAAGTCCGTCACCTACTATCAAATAGGAGCAGCGCGATATGAATTGAAGTTTCACTCTTCTCATAATGATGCTTAGCAAGGTAATGTCGTAATTTTGGGGCTTACCAAAGTCATGATGCCTTACTAACATATGAAAAAATGACCAGTAAACTCCAATGGCTTAAATAGTATTCATAGGAACCATTTAGATTTTTAGCACCACGAACATCAAGCAAATAAAGAACTAGATGCTCTCCTTTACACTCAAACAAAATCACTTCCAAGTTCCAAGTATTGCATTGTCAACCACAATCTAAATGACTTTTTTACACGTAATGGTCGTATAATACCAATCACAAATCTCACGCTCCCATGGCCCATAAACCAATCCGGAAGAATACTAGTGCATAAATTGATTTGCATAGATTGATTAAGCACTTACCACGCCCTCCTCAAGCCACCAAGAGGGATCGTGTTAGATCCTGAAATTAAGCTGCGGTTTCCAAAAACTCTTCCACGTGTCCGAAAATTACCAGTAGAGCCTGTCATAGATAAAAGAAAAAGTTACCTCTAGAGGTGAAAATCGTACAACAAACAGGTAATGGTCCGCCAAGAGTAAGACATAATTAAGAAAAAACAGAATCTTCACGAATCACGTCTTTCTCTGAAGAAAAATTCATGGGGACAATATGTGACTTCCAAAACCGTAAAATACTGTGCACAAATAATTTGCTAACAAGGATTCAAGTAGAAAGAATCATCACAAGGATCACACAATGGCATTTGCATCAACTTCGACCTCCCAGCATTGCTTCAAATAAATTGTTATGCTGATACAAAGCAATTTAGTGAGCAACTTAATATTGAACCTTACCGTCAAATTTCCTTTAGGTGTTAAAAGAGTACTTCACTCAAGTCTAACCCTGGAACAATTTACAAGCCTCTAGAAACAAAACCAAACCCAGCCTGATTTAGACAAGATAAACAAGTACAAATGAGAAGCATACCCCCACCACCACCAGATTTTGTTAGGTTAGCCAGTGCAGGACTAACAGATTGACCAGCTTCACGAAGAATTTTAACGAGATCCCTAGCAAACCTTCCATTGGCATGGGTGAAAAATGTATAAGCGGTACCCTTTGCCCCAGCTCGACCAGTTCTTCCAATCCTGTGAATGTAATCCTCAAGACTGGATGGGAAATCGTAATTAATCACACATTTAATGTCTTTGACATCTGAAACAGAAGCCCAAGAAACATGTAAGATTAACATGTCACTATTTAAAAATCTTAATTTTGTGCTAAACTATCCTTATCCTTGCTATATCATAACTTTTGTTCTAAGACCAAAGATAAAGCACACACTTCTTAAATAGAGGTGCCCACCTTAACCTTAATGCTGCAAGGATAAAAATCTTAACCATTCCTAACTAACCCCATTTTAGCTGCTTTGAGTCGATTGGGCTGCCCCATGAACCAGTTACAGTACTCTTGATGGGCGGCAAGAATCACATATACCGAGACATTTGAAGGAATTCCCATTCCATGAGGATGCCGGTCACATAGCACGATCAGATACATTTTTGCTAAGAGAGAGATGGCATGCAGATGAAACAACTAACTATACAATCTAAAGCCACTCTGGAAATTTCCAGAAGACAAGGTACTGCCTTGTCTACTATAAATTGCACACAACAATAGGGTTCCAGTCTTATCCGGGGTACCAGGCAACAATTCCTTCAGTGATCTGTAGCATAGACTGCAAAACAGTGGCATCCAAGCAATATGTAATATCGTTGAGATGTTAGCCACACTGTACCAAGGGATAATCAATTTCTTGTTCCTCAAAAGCCAAATAGATCAAGCCTTATGAGCAGAAACTACACTACACTGCCAACCCATAAAGTACAAATCATATGGAACCGGCTAGCAGCCCACCGACTCTTTCCCCCTATTTCAACAAAATTATCAGTAACATAACTAATAAACCCAATGCAATCTCGCCCTACCAAGACCACGAGCAGCCACATCAGTGGCAGTCATTATAGGACTTCTACCATTCTTAAACTCTGCAAGGACCCAGTCCCTTTCACCCTGACTTTTATCACCATGAATGGAAAGTGCAGGCCATCCATCCATTCTTAACTGTCGTGTCACCTGATCACAGCCTTTTTTGGTCTCTAAGAAGACAAGGATACGACTCCCATCCATCAAATCAGTCAACAATCTGATTAGCCTGCCAAAAAGTTGCCATCCAAATTACTCCTTACAATTTACATAACAGCTACAAATAAACGTTTAAAAATCAAAATTTTTATCATGAGGCACATATAAAAATTTACTATAAAATACATATTAATCATCTCTATGAAAAACTATAGGACATATAAGCTTTCAAACAAAAAAAAGTAAAGAGGGTCATCTCTGAAAGTTTCAGAAAATTACCAGTGCATCGTAAAAAATAATAAATAAAAAAATCAATAGATCATACAGATAATAAGAATAAAAAAATATCAAAACATAAACAGTGAATATTACTCAAGAAAAAAATATTGTTCATTTTATCCATTTGTAAAATTGTAGATAATAATGCATTGACTTATTGTAAATTGTGCACGTCAGTAATCATCATCATCTAAAAATATCTATGGAAAAATTTAAGATGTGTGATGAGATATGGATCCTTTACACTTGAAGCTCACCTCTGATATTTCTCATGTTCAGCGACAACCTCAATAATTTGATTTATAGATTGGTTGGCTTTCAAATCGGGAGAACCAATAATAACCTTCACAAAAACAAATTAGAAATTCCAGCAAAGACAAGGGTAAACAATCATAACTGGCAGATTGTAACATAACATTACATACCCTGTACGGATCATGTAAGAACCTTCTGGCCAAAGTTTCAACCTCCCTAGGCCAAGTCGCACTCCAATACAAGGTCTGCCTATCTGGACGAATCTAAAGTTGCAAGAAATCCCACTTCAAAAACAACATGATAAATGCAATAAAATATTGACATAAAATTCATGTCAATGAGTCAATGACACTTCCAAATACTGTGTCAAAATATGAGTTACTTGAACATACCTGAGACACTATTTTACGGATCTGGGGCTCAAAACCCATATCCAACATGCGATCAGCTTCATCTAAAACTAGATAAGTAACCCTCTGTAAATTTGTGTAGTGAGTTTCCAACATATCAATCAACCTACCAGGTGTTGCGATGACAATTTCAACGCCTTCAAACAAAGAGCAGCAGTGAATGACTATGACCAAACCTATGAACAAAATTCTTGAGCAAGTACCAACACCCTAAATATGTTAATTTCACATAACCAATACCTCTTTGAAGATCACGTATCTGTGGGCCCTTAGGCGCACCTCCATAGATGCAAGTACTTCTAGCATTTGACTGAGATCCAAATTTAGCAGCTTCTTCTTGAATTTGAACAGCTAATTCCCGAGTAGGAGCTAAGACAATGACTATTGGACCTTCGCCAGGAGCTGGAAATAACAGCATCTACATCAACACACAGAAAGCAGAACCAAAATTGAAACAAACCAAAGAATATTATATTCTAATGGCCTCTGTTCTTTAACTCAAATAATGATAACCTAATCGTGGTTGTGCATTCACATGGACCAGTGCAGGAAGCAGGTACGCCAATGTCTTCCCAGAACCAGTCTCAGCAATGCCAATCAAGTCTCTACCCTTCAAAGCCATGGGCCATCCTTGCGATTGAATTGGTGTTGGCTCAACAAAACCACATCGTTCAATTACCTGGAGGCAATACCCTGACATAAAAGTTGAAAATTATATACATCAGACCAGACAAAACTATCATATACCACATTTTCATTCTTCCAATTGACTTTTCTAGTTGTTTGATCAAGTAAATCAACAGCTAGTGCAATTCTATAAACACAGTAAATAAACACAAAAAGTAATTCAAGTAAGCTGACTAATTTATACTCAGATGTCTTCAAATGAGCTTTTAGTGCTAGTTGTCCAATCATGCACAATAGTTACTGTATCTCTCAAAGAACCAACAAGAAATACAACATATTACAATTAAATTTAACTGACGTACACTTTGGGTATCTTCAAATGAGATTTTGGTGCTAGTTTTTCAGTCATGCAAAATCAACAGTTATAGCAACTCATTGAACACCATAAACAGACTCAAGATTTCCCATCTATAGTAATCTAACATACTTGGGAAATTTGCCTCGTGAAATGCTCTAATTGGCTTCGGTACATCTCGTCCTTCGACCGTAATATCTCGACTTCTTCGGTAAAGAACCACATCCTGCTCCGACATAGCTTGCACAGACGCACTCTCCACATAGAAATTCTTCTCAAATGGGATCAACCGCTTCAAACCCTCCAAAGGAAGCGGCACGTCCTTGAGGTCGCCCCGCCCCGATCGGCCGCCGCCGCCAACCCTACTACCGAATCGACCACCGTCAGATCCCCTACCCCCACCACGTCCGCCCCGCCCCCTCCCCGATCAAAGCTCCTACCACCAAACCCACCGCGCCCACCTCGCGCCCCACCACCAAAACCGCCGCCGCGGCCTTGACCCATGGAAGGGGAAACGCCGAAGGGCAAAGGGGCAGGAGCCGAGGCGTCGAAGGGGACGAAGTTGGGAAGCGACGCAGCGCCATTGAAACCTACGTCACTGAAAAAGAAACCGAACGAATCAAATCCAACAATCAATCAAAAGAAAAAAGAGGAAGAATGGGGTTACCTTCGTCGGCCGCGGTAGGTGTTGGGATCGGCGTATCGAAGATCGTAGGGGCCGTCCATGGCGGTGGCTAGGGTTTGGAGACGTATGCCAGTGGCGACTACAACGGCCGGCGTACGACAGCTTCGCCGCTGCAAGTAGGCGGGCAGGAGAGTAGAAAAGAGGCAGCTTTTTTTTTTTTTTTTGCGTTCTCGGGTTTTTTTATTATTTTATTATTTTTTATTTTTGCAATCTTGAAAATGACTCGCTCGCCCTCTCTGTTGTTAGGTGTGTGAATGTTTAACAATGTTATTCCGGTGAGTAGGCGGACTCACCTGTTCCCCGAGTCCGAAAGGAGCCCAACTTAACTTCTTTTTAATTCCGGGTTGAGCTTATAATAAAAATTATTATTAATTTGAGTCTACGGTAAAAATTATTATCAATTAAATCTCAACGACCAAGCTATCGAGTGTAAATTTATTAGGAGATTATAATCATTTTTATACTTATTTTTTGATACGATAAATAGAAGATTGTACCGTTGAGAAAAATCTCCAAAATGGGAGATCAACCACAATAAATAAAAAATAATGGGAAAATAAGACCTAAGAAATAAGATAAAACAAAATTACAAAAGGGTAGAGATTTAACGTAAAAAACTCACCTTCAATCGAGAGTAAAAAATCACGGGCAACAACGAACAATTTACTACTTCAATCAAAGATTACAGTCATCAAATATATAAAGAGATGTACAAGAAAATTACTCACACACCCTATACTATTGAGATTACAAGATTTCACTCTCTCTCAATATTCCGTATAAAATAAACTCGTAAATATTTTTCCCTCTTTTTTCTCACTATATATATCTCTCTCGTTTTTCTTGTTTTTTTTTCTGCTTGTCTTGCCTTCTACTTGTATTGCCCCCTAAGAATAAGGCAAATGAAGCTCAATTTATAGAAAAGCTTTAAGACCCTTCAATCTCTATAGAAATTCCAAGATTTCTTTAGTATTCCGAGTGTGACAATGAGCTATATATCATTAATACAATTACACATATTAACAATCTCTCACTTGGAGTCCAGTCCAAACTCTTCTTCCACTTGTTCGTTACATGAGTCCACCCGCATATTAATGCAAGTTCACCAAAGTTTTTTTCATCCACCGGTTTAGTCAACATATCCGCCGGATTATTTTTCCATCTATCTTCTCCAACTTCAATTTACGTTCTTCTAATAAAGATTTGATAAAATGATACCTTAACCAAATATGTTTGGTCCTAGAATGAAATGCCGAGTTCTTGGCTAAATGGATTGCACTTTGACTATCACTGTACAACCTGCAATCAACCTTATTAAAACCTACCTCATTCATTAAAGTTTTAATCCAAATATATTCTTTGCTAGCTTCTGTAGCAACCACATATTCAGCCTCAGTTGAAGACAGAGCAACTATCTTTTGCAATTTAGAAACCTAACTCGCCACTGTTCCACCAACTGTAAAGATGTATCCGGATGTACTCCTGCCATTATCTCTATTTCTAGCATGCTCCGAGTCCACATAACCTTGCACATCAATATTATCACCCCCAAAACACAAGCAGTAATTAGAAGTTCCTTTCAAGTACCTGAAAATCCATTTCACTGCCTCCCATTGTTCTTTTCCTGGGTTCATCATGAATCTGCTCACTACTCCTGTAAAACCCGCAATTCGAGTCAGGGTTTTATATTCAAAACCGGTCGGTTCGACCGTTATTTTCGAGTCGAGTCAGTTTTAGAACATGTGTACTGAACCGACGCCGGTCTCATGTATGAGCCATGAGGGTCATGTGTACCTAAATATATGATGATAACGTCACGAACACAACAGAAAAGAATGAGTTATCAGAATATATGAGAGTATGCAGTTTATTTTTTTATTATGATATATAATGGATCGTAGAATTAGTTTTAGGCCGTTTACCGCGTTAGGGCGCGTTACGGGCATTTTGGGTGGGTTGATAGTTCTAGAGCATATCATTACGATGTTTTGGTGTTGTTTGATTTTATGGGATTTTTTTCCAATTTTTTTGGAATTTTCTACGACTTAAATATTATTTTTGATTCTAGTCAGAGACGAGTCAAGTAATATTTACGAGTTTGCCATCGAGTCTTTTTCTCCCCCATGCCTTCTTCCCCGACCCTTACCTCGACGCGCCGCCACTGTGCGCGTCGCCGCCGCTGCCGTGGATGCCCGCCCGGCCGCCGATCGTCGCCGCCTAGCCCTACGACAACGTCGCCATGCTGCCCGACTATGTCCGGCCCCAATCGGGCCGCCGCGACACGAGGAAGCCACGCCGCGACGCCGCGCCTGCATTGCGCTTCTGTCGCCAATTCTACCGCCGGCGACCGGCGCCGCCACGGTCGGTCGGTCGCCTCAGCACCCTCAGCCCTCCAGCGACCTTCCCCGACCAGAACGGAGGCCATCGCCGCCGTGGCCGGCCGGATCTAGCCACCATCACAGCCGGCTCGTTTATCGTTTCGGCGAGCCGCCCTCCGTTGCCGTGTCGACCTCGTAGATGAGTCGGGCTCGCCGAGCCAATTCCAAGGGTACCCAACACGACCACTTTCCAGCTAGTAGACGCCGCCGGCGACTGTCGCCGAAAAACCGTCGGAAGCTGCCGGAAAACTGCTAAAACCGTCGAAAAACCGAAATTTCTAGAATTCGCCTGAATTCACCGGATCTTCAACGGGGCTCACCCAGTCGATCCCAATCAAGCTTCAGATGCCGATGAGCGCCGAATTTAAGCTCCAAGACACACGACGGAACCCTAGCCGTCACTGATTGCCGACTATGTGAGGTATAATTACGTCCAATTTGATTATTTAAAATTTAGATGATTGTTAGCATAACATGTTAGAATTGAGTAGTTGTCATGATGAATGTTAGCACAATATGCTAGATTTGATTAACTGTTATGAGTAATGCCTAATTATGAGTAATGCCTAATTATGAGTGAAGGGATGATTGTATGATTTGAGTAATTGCGAATGAATAGTAAGTGATCTAATGAGAGCATGATAAGTGATTACGACATAACTTAGAAAAACACGATAAGATTGGTATGAATAGGAATTAGAATTTCTTTCATACTTATTATTATATAATTGTTGATTGTTATGGTAGATATTGTATTGTGAGTGTGTTTGATCATAACGAGTTTGATTCATCATTTAGTTAGCAGGCGTTAGTATTTAGTTTTGATGTGTAGGTACGGAGTAGGAGCTCGCTGCCTAGGCGCGATGACACGTTTGGAGTCCGTTTAGGACTCGACTCTGTTTTATGTCTTTCTATTGTATGCTTATCTTATCATTTGCAGGACGGGTTAAGTGGCATTTTATTGGATCCCACTTAACTCGGGTCATCTAGCCGAACAGATTTCCGGGTTAATAACCCCTCGAGGATGATTTCGAAAACAAAATCCACCACAAGTTGCCTTCGGGCCTATTATATAAATCCTTACCTTGCCATATATATATGTAGTTTTCGCGTTTTCAGTGAGACAAGAGATGGAGAAACCGACTGCACGTACCATGAGCGGATGCCGTGATAGCCAAAGCGGGCTCTGGATTAGTGCTAGCGGATTATTCCATTCCCGAGGGATCCTGACAACTCCGCGTTTGAGTTCCTCACACCCGGAGAACGTGGAGGTTTACAGGTACTATTTAGTACAGCGCATGTCTGGACTTATGGTTCAAAGGGTATTAAAGGCGACTGCCTGAGAGTACTCGGCCTTCGTGCTCAAGGCTAGGAGAAATATGGAGGTAAGGAGAGGGCTTATGATAAAGTTTTACGTGAAGTACTGAAAAAGAAGTGCCTAGAGCAGCACAGTACCAGCAGCAGATCAGTAAGTTCGGGATGCTACCGGGTCTGCAACCTAGTGGCTCCTCAGTAGTGCCCTTCAGAGTGTTCACATGGAGTATATGATGTTTTCTTTCATATGAGAGTTTGCTCTTATAGCCAGCTTGTTATAGTTATTTTATTTTCTGGACCAGTAACACTTGTTAGTGACGTGTTTTTATACTATATGTAGGTAACAATTACGAGTTGGAGGAGCCAGCTTGGATGGAGGAGTAATGATGTCATTTGCACACATGTCAGTCGATAGAGTAATTAATATTTTGTTATGATGTTATTATCTTGAGAATGACGTGAAATGCTGAGACATGATATGATGTGATTAATGCTTAAGATATGATGATAGGACATAATTAAGTGCTAAAAGATGATGAGATGATGTAAACAGAAATAGATTGGGCAATGGAAGCATGGTGGGTTGAGACCCAAGTTCTAGAATGAGCTACAACACGTTAGATTTTGTATTTTGTATGAATTATATTATTTGATAAATAGTTATATATATATATATATGTTTGCATATGTATATTGACAAGGTGGCCCCTAATTACATTTTTAGGGGAAACTCTTGTCCGTTATATTTCAAAATTTTTATTAATTTTATCGGGATTGTCTTGATGTGTACTGTGATTTGCATGTCATCATGTAGTATCATGTTAGGATTTGTGCATTCATCCATGCATTGAGAGTTATATCTTTATCTTAAGACGCTGAGATTAGATCCGCACGAGTTGGGTTCGGGTTAGCCGACCTAACCGAGGCCTGTAACATGTAGGTTCGGTTCATGAGCGTGAACCGGATTTGGAGTGTTATAACTCCCACTACATGTGCAATATCTGATCTTGTACTCACCATAGCATACATAAGACTTCCAATAGCTGAAGCATACGGCACCTTTTTCATATGAGCTTTATCCTCCTCACTCTTAGCACTTTGTTCTTTAGACAATTAGAAACTACCCAAAGTAGTAGTCACTGGCTTGGATTCATTCATGTTGAATCTCTCAAGAATTTTCTTCACATACCCTTTTTGAGATAACCACAACTTCTTGTTCTTCTTGTCTCGAGTAATTTGCATCCCAAGAAGTTGTTTTGCTTCACCCAAATCCTTCATGGAAATACTCTTGGCTAACCTCATCTTGAGACTAACAATTTTCTCCATACAAGTCCTTGCAACAAACATGTCATCTATATACAAAGTTAAAATAATGTAATCACCATCATTAAACTTTTGTAGATATACACAGTGGTCCAAATTGCTCCTAGTAAATTCATTATCCAACATAAACTTGTCAAATTTCAAATACCACTGTCTTAGTGCTTGTTTGAGTCCATATAGACTCCTCTTCAATTTGCACACCATATTTTCTTTACCTTTGACTTCAAATCCTTTTGGTTGTTCCATATAAATTTCCTCCAAATAACCATGAAGGAAAGCTGTATTTACATCAAGCTGCTCTAAATACAACCCCTTTACAGCCACAATACTCAAAATAATTCTAATAGAAGTCATTTATACAACAGGTGCAAATATATCATGAAAATCAATCCCTTCTCTTTGACCAAAACCTTTCACCACAAGTCGTGCCTTATACCTTTGTACACCACCGGCTTCAGACTTGATCCGATAGATCCACTTGTTTTGTAGAACCCTCATTTTTTGTGGCAACCTCACCAACTCCTATGTATGATTCTTTTCCAACGATGACATCTCATCCTTCATGGCCAACTCCCACTTAAGATGAGCTTTGTCACTCATGGCTTTATCATAGGACTTCGATTCTCCTGCATCCGTATACAAAAGATGTTGTACAATTAAATTTAATTTCTGAGTAGGCTTTCTAACCCTTGTGCTCCACCTTGGTTCATGAACAACAACTATCTCTTGCGGTGGCTCTGAGTCATCAATTTGAACTTGTGTATCAGAATATTCAGAATCTGATTCATCATCATTTGGTTGATTAACCTGTGACTCACCTTCTTGTTCGGTCTCTTCAGAAGATAATTGTTCCTCATCACTTGAAACAAATCCTTGATTTTTAGCACTTGGCGATCTGTCTCATCAAGCTCCATATACTCTTTTTCTTTTAACTCCTCATTCTTTCCTTCTTTCATGTCTTTGTAGATGCACTCTTCATTGAATACAACATCTCGACTTCGAAACACCTTGTTGTTCTCGAAATCCCACATCTGGTAACCATACTCATCACCTCCATATCCAAGAAATACACATTTGTAGGACTTTGTATCAAGCTTCTTCTTGATTCCCTATCAACATGTGTATATGCAATACAACCAAAGATTTTAAGAAAAGAGTAGTCAACTTTCTTACCAGACCATACCTCTTTCAGTATTTTTCTGTCTAAGGCGCTTGATGGACTTCGGTTTATATGATAGACAGTTGTATCCATTGTGGCACCTTAAAGATGCAAAGGGAGTCCAACATGAACCCTCATGCTTCTCGCTCGCTCTAGGATAGTCCTGTTCATTCTCTCTGCCACCCCATTCTGTTGTGGTGTCCTTGGCACTATCTTGATCCTTTTAATTCCCCGTTGTTCACAATAGGAGTCAAACACCTTATTGCAATATTCTCCACCATTATCCGATAAAAGACATTTCAGTCTTAAACCTGTTCCATTCTCAACTCGGGCTTTCCACATCTTGAAAATGTTAAAGACATCTGATTTTTTCTTAATAGTATAGATCCATATCTTCCTACTAAAATCATCAATGAAGGTAACAAAATAGAGATTACCTCCAAAAGATATATCATGGGCTGGTCCCCAAACATCCGTATGAACCAACTCCAACCTTTTGGATTTCATCTCTCGCCCACCCTTTGTAAAGCTGACCCGTTTCTGTTTGCCTAAAATACAGTCTTCACAAAAACCAATGTTAGAATCAATTATACCTGTCAAAACCTTCTTGGAATGTAAGATCCTCATCCCACTCTCGCTCAAGTGACCAAGCCTTCTATGCCATAACGTTGTTATGTCATTCTTCTCAGCTGCCAAAGAAACAAACTGATCTACCTTGGTAGACAATGGGTAAAGTGTACCCACTACCTTCCCCTTGATCACCACCAATGCTCCTTTACAGATCTTCCACGGATTGTTTTCGAATGTGATCCTATAGCCCTCTTGGTCCAGCTTGTTAACAGATATAAGATTTTTCTTTAATTCAGGTATATACCAGACCTCCTTGAGAATTAGTTTACCTTCATCATGCATCTTCAAATGAATTACTCCTTTACCTTCAATTCTGCACTTCTGACCATTGCCAATTGTTACATATCCACAATCACTCTTGACAAAATCACAAAACCATTCTTTGTGAGAAGTACAATGAAATGAAGCACCTGAATCAATATACCATGTATCTATGTTGTAATCAACATG